>JAOYSI010037870.1:0-29020 GCA_025775065.1 Hiodon alosoides
CTTATTTTTTAAATATCTCCAATTAAATCTATTTTTTCTTCATCCCCTTTATTCTGATGGGCCCATGGTCCCACGCAAAAAAAAAAAAAAAAAAAAAAAAAACCCCCACAAATGAACGACCTCCATCCTGCAACAACATTGAGCCATGACAGACAGCAAGCGTTTTAATCTCCCGTTATCAAAAGGAAACAGCAAAAACTAATTTTGTAACACCTGATGTTCAATATCTCAATTAAAAATAATTGAAAAGGCCGTATCGCACTTCTCTCGGAGCTCCACACAGCAACGTCAAAACCTAATTCCACCACAACACGCGATATCCTGGAAGTTTATCATTGATGTAGCGCTTTGTTTCAACCAAGGCAATCACAGCGCTTATTGATCCTTCTAAGCAGGGCCCATAAGAACCAAAGGGTAAGTAATGAAAATACTGATTCATCCAACACCGTTTCACAGTATCATCAAGCGGGCTCTGAGTCAATAAGCCACAATCATTACAATTGTGCTATTTATTAAAAAGCTTTTTCAAGTTCTTTCCATCCCACCCATGCGCCCCACAAAACACCTCCAGCTCATACAGATTTGTGTTGGATCAGAGTGAGTGGATGTGACTACCCAACAGTGCATACAAAATTTCTGCTCCCCCTTCCATCTGGAGCCACATATTTCACTAATGCAGTCAGGAATCTGAAACATCCCGGCCTTGGGAAAGAAAAGCAAACAGCAGGATCAGGTCTTTTAACCGAGATTGCTCAGATACGTCCATGGCCTTGTGTGCGAGTGCCAAAATAAGTGAGCTGTTCCAACAAGTTGGTAGGACAAGCTCTTCAGAGCTTACCGGAAAAAAACTCCACTCTGAGCATTTACATCTGCCAGAACAATGGTATGTCCACACATGCATGATTCTCCACCATGGTAACTAAAAAAACTGTGATCATAACCCTGCACTTGAGTTTACTTACATAGGCTAACGATAATATCGACGTAAGCTACCAAACGAAGGGGCTAACAGATGTATGCATACAAAGATGCAACCAAAACCTCCTGCTAATACATTGGAACAAATATCCTTAACTTTACAGCACTTTGGAGGGTGCACATCAGTCATAAATATATTGTTTGCTGCCTCAGTGCAACAACTTGTGAGCATCAATCTAGATTGCACAAGAGTGGTGGATTATCAAAATGTTTTTCATAGCAACTTCATTTGAGAATAGTGCCGAAAAAGATGATGTTTTTGACCATATAACCAAGTGAACAGAAGTGAAAACATCAGTTTTTGAAAGAAAAAATGAGGAAATATTTCAAAGGCATTATCAGTGGCACTTGCCTCAAAATGGATCGGTACATATCGATACAAAAAAAATGTGGCATTTGTTGTTTTTTTAACCGAAACCTAAATTCAAAGTGAGGAGTAAAACCTCAAGGGCAATAAGGCACAGAGTTACTGGTTGGCTGTAACACACGTTCTCCAGCTCTAGTTTGGTGTTCATCACCTCAGCGTATCCCTGACTACCCTATTACTTTTCAATAAGTGCTCAGCAAGCCCATCTGTCGCAGTCATCAATTTATTATTGTCAAGTCTGCTTTCTTAATTAATGAAACATACAAATAGTGAGAAAGTCGGACTCTGGCATCACATCATCAGCCTTGGTGATCTCTTGGTTCGCTAAAATTATGTCACTAGCTGTGATGTCACTGCCAGCTGCCCTGTCATTCAGGGCCTGGAAACAAGATTCCACACACAGCCACCTTAGAAAATAGTATGATGAAACCTATATTTCCTGTTAAAGGGCCTTCACCACTTTTCCCCCAACGACATGCAAACATGTTTAGCTGGGATGATACTGTTTTCTGTGAAGTGCCCCACTTTCACACTGACAGTGGAAAAGGGAGACAGCGTGTTGGAAACCCTGGGTGACACTCAACACCCCTTTGTCTTCAGCCCAAAGGCAGCGA
This sequence comes from Hiodon alosoides, assembly GCA_025775065.1. Classification (NCBI taxonomy): domain Eukaryota; kingdom Metazoa; phylum Chordata; class Actinopteri; order Hiodontiformes; family Hiodontidae; genus Hiodon; species Hiodon alosoides. Next base: position 1,960 of record JAOYSI010037870.1, read on the forward strand.
CCCTCACACTTGTACATCTCTGAAGCTCCACAGATGGTTTCTCCTCAATTGAAAAGGCATTGCCTTCCCTATTACCTCGTACCTTTCAGCAGAAAGAACTTCCTATGTCCAATGCACTGCCATCGGGTAGGGAATTAACATTAAATTGCAGAATCATTAGATTAGTGATTACTGACTAATGTGCCTAATTAGGAAGCAAAGGGGTCCTTCCATTAACTGATCAACCTTTGACATGACAATTGAGCTATTTCAAGGTCAGGATAAGAAGGCAACTTCAGAATTGAAAGGTCCTGAGAAAAGTCACATTTAAAGAAAAACATAAAACCTGCCAAATGAGGCACTTGAGCCTCTACTTCTAGTTAAATCTGTCTTATACTAATATGCTGTATTACTTATATGTATTAATAATATGCATGTTAATATTAATATGAATGAATATGCATTCAGAATTGTGTGGTGAATCGTCCAATACCTGAACAAACTACACTCCCTGTCTGCCCTCGGGGACTTACCTTTTGCCGGATCTCTTCCTCCATCTTGACTGGAGACCCCAGCTCAGCCACCTGCTTGACCCCCTCGCTGGCGTAGCCCCCATACTCCCATAGCACGTAGTTTCTGGAATGTGACGCACCAATGATGGCGGACCAATGATTGGCGCGTCCTGTCAGAAACACAATGCTAAGTCAGAATCCATTGCTGTTGTTGCACGCACTTTCAGAGGCTCGCTCAATTTTCCAGATCTCTGTTGTGCGGCTTAGTCACCAGCACCCTGGAATTCATAATGGAATACGTTTTCAATTAAAGATGCACTCGTTGGCCAAATTAATCTGTGTTTGTGTCTTGGCAGAAACTGGAGAAGCCATTACATAAACCCACTCTGCGGCATCCTTTAACTCCTTGACATTGTCTTCCGTTTATCTTTGGTTTGCCTCTTTGGTTTATCTATGAACAAATTGGGTGCACTGAGACTGGAGATGAAGGAACGAAAAGTCATCCAAATAGGTTACTGTTCATCTAGATTAGTAGATGCAAAACATAAACGTCACAACGTACAACATGATGAATGGTTTCATTATATACCCATATACTCACTGCATGTATGGACATATTAAAAACCTCCCAAAAGGCTGGGCACTAAATCCTGTTGAAGACAGGAAAAACAAGGGCAATGCTGCACATCCACATGTAAAAGGCCACCAGCCTCTTTCTTGCTTGGCCCTGGATTTACAATTTACAACCCCCCCTTTTCAATTTTACCCCTCATTCCTAGCCGGCAGGCCTATCACGTCCTGTCTTTATAACAGGCCCCAGGCTGACGAGACTGCCACCACAGGCGTTTCAGATCTCTCCGAAAGATGAACGTTGCACTAGCAACCCTGTCAGCCTGAATGTTGCAGTATACTCTCGGTTGCTACATGGCTAATAAACCCAGTCTGCCGATGACAGTTGGTTGGACAGACAAGTCCACCTTGCAAATGCAATGAAGGGGCGATCTATTGGGCTCTGACATGCACCCCTTCCCACCCCATCTCCGGCCCAATGTAATCGACGGACAATGGGCCACACTGGCTAAGCATCTGAACCAGCCCTCCCTTAAAACAATCCCCCATTGTCACGGTGTCGGCCTCAACATGTGTTTGCTGCCTAAATTTCACTTGCAAAAACAAATCAAATGACAACTTTTGATAACCAGAAGAATCACGGAAACCACCATCTTGGCAGGGGGGATTTTTTTATTAAAATAATCAGTTCTAAATGCGTACTTATGTACGTCTCGCTTCTGTAGCTCCTTGCAGGAGGAGATACCTCTAACTGATGGACTGGAACCTTTGTTTTCTCAATTTCAAGCACTGGTGAGCCAAAATCCACAGAAGTGTAAAATCTTTTTGGTTTGTTGCTTTTTTGGGTATACTGATAGATTGCCTCGATATTTAAATGTACTGCTTCTTCTATTGCTTTCTATTTTGAATACCAGACTAAAATCAGGATATGGCTGAAATATGAAATATATATTTTTGAGGCAGGTTTGCTTAGGAGCAATCAGTAACTTAATTACCACAAAAAGTTATGTGCAGTTGTGCACTAATAGGATAAACTGTCACATTAGAAACAATGACCCATAAACTCTGCCTTTCTCTTTAATTAGAGAGGAACGTCCCAATTTTACTCCACTATTCCATTTCTGAAGGATACAGAAAATTACGGCATTGATATAGACCTTGGCTTTTAAGGTATCTATCTTTGTGTTCAGAGCAATCTTGTTGATACATATAGAGGACGGTAGAATCTTCTCTCAGTGAGGGAAGTTTTCCAGAGTGTGTGAGGATTCAATGGTGCCCCTAAAAATCTTATTTCCCTTAGTGATTTATACCGTGACAGACCATATACACATCTTCACAGGGCTGCTTACCAAACACTATATAAGGTTAATCCCTCCAAATCCAGCAGGCCTGTATCAAATCTGTGATGTGATATGAAGTAGCAATGTTTATTTTCTTATTTCCTGCCAATGGAGCCTCTTCCTGTTTCCACAATATTAACATGGATTTCTGCATAAGCTTTGCTTGCATAATATCTAGGCTATCATTAACTCATTCTGTGCGTTTTATCGTTTTCATAACAGCAACACATGAGTTTCACTTCTCCCATGTAAAAGGGTATCCCAACCTTGTTGCATGTTGGTACACCTTAGAGCCAGTGGCTCAAGTGTGGTCTCTGACGGTTTTAATTCACCCAGACATTTAACCACTGGATGGCCATCTACACTGAGTGCATTTTACTCCGCCAGATTGGCAAGTGAGTTAGCAAACCTGCCGGCGGGTGGTTCCCTGGTGTCAAGGGTCAAATGGCCTGGCACAAGATTACACATATGCAAAGCCTAACAAACAGCCTTGTCCTGGGTTCTGAAAGTGGAGCCAAAGTAGTTCTGTGGCAGAACAGTGTTAAAGATGCAATCTTTGTGCTTGCCAAATGAAGCCCAATGAACCTCAACTTCATAATTGCAGGTGTTCCACTTCTCAGTTTAGCAGCTTGTCTCTCTTCAGTTCTTCACTGGTGCATCAGGGGAACTCTTCTTCTCTGCCGCCGAGGCACCCACTGACCAACTATAATTGTGTTTGACTGATGCAATTTCATCTGCGACTTAGCGTGATTACGGAATGATTACACACTGGTCATGGGAGGAGACATGATTTTCCAGTAATTAACTATACATATCACAGACTGATGGGTAAGGAATTATTCTTAGTGCGTTATACATTACATAGATGTCAGAGACAGGCGGTCAATTTTATAACCACAAATCCAATTATGGTTTTCGACAGTGGGAACGGCGGCTGTAAAGAATTTTTTCTCCGGTTCCCCTTTTCGTTACCAAAGTAAAGTCTCCAAGCACAAAAATTCATTTTCTCTCCACTCTATCGCCTAAGCCTATAAATTAAGGGCAGGGTCTATCTCCTGGTTTGGGCTCATTCCTGTGATAATTATATTGATCACTCTGTGGATTCCTGCCTCTAGTTGAAAGCTGAAGTTATCCCCGGGATTAATTTTTCGTCCACAGAATCAGTCTCAAGGTTATCTGAACATATAGGCCCCGGAGCATCGGGACAGCATGCAAACTAATTTTGGTAACTCACTTGGGTAGTCTTTGGGGTGAACCTTCTCTGACCAGTTCCCGTAGAAAGTGACCCGGTACTTGGCCGTCCCACAGGCGCAGCACTCCAAGATGGGCTTCTCGGTCGCCTCCCCGGGGAGCGACTCTGAAACGGAATGGCACGGCACGACAGTGGAATGAAAGTCCCGCCCTTTTCACATTAGCGCACCAAACCCAGCACTCAAATGGAAACAGTGGCCTGGTTTTCCCCAACTTGCGTATGCGTTCAGAAACATGGGAGGTCGGGTCGTGGCCATGGGGAACCATCTAAGTAAACACAGCAGACTCTGCAATTTGCTCTCATAGCCATTCAGGGTGGCTTCCCTTGTAATTACATCATCGGATTGCAGCAATACATCGCGTGTGCAGCATCTAAGTGCAGCGCAGCAACTCAGGTCTGCCACGGTAATGAGAGTCCTACCTTTCTCACACATCCTCCTGGTGAGGGAGCCTTCATCCTGGAAATAAATTATTCTCTTCTGCACAATGCTCGCCCTGCAGAGGAGAAGAGTCACCGTTAAGATGGCAATTAAAGCACAACTCTTCCTGGCAATCAAGAGTATCGTCGTGACTCACAGAGGGCCTCTAAGTAGCACACGCCTGCTGAATAACAGGCATACAGAGTGGGTGCAGGCGAGAGACTGATATTAAGGTTTCTTCGGCTGCTGCTAAGTACATTGTTTATGGGTATATGTCCAAGAGTATTTCCTGGCACAACTAGGATTATTTTTCCTTTGCATTTTATAATAAACTCTTCTATGCATTTATTTTGTATAATGGCACTACTGTCGTGCAAATACTGTGTCTGTAGGGGGTAGCAGTGACTGCAATTAGTATTAGCGTCTAATATATGAGTCCATGATATGAGGACTGTGGTGTGGCATGTTTTGTTGTTACTTCCCAATGTCCAATCTACAGGAAAATGGACATCCAGTGGACAATGGTAATGTTCCAACTGCAGCTGCCACCCAGGATTTCTACCACAGTGCAGTGTAACAGACCTCCATTCAAGATCCAGAGATCAAGAGCACCCCGAGCGAGAACCTCACTGCGTTTGAATCACCCCTGAACTTCCCTCTTTCCTTGCGAGGAAGCAGCAGAAACATCAGAAATGTCAGGGGTTACAGTACTCCAGGGCTTCCTCAATCTGAAACTCATACCTCCATCCAGAATACTAATGCAAAATATTCCAAGAAGTAATAGTGAAAGCGAGTGTGATAGATGCGAGACAGTATGCAGTATTCTGTTATAGCAAGACCTTGGTTCCCATCCAAACTTGCACAAGCCAGAGAACTTCTGATCCTAACAAGAATTCCTACACACTATGCCTTCTTGGGAACTGGTCCGGCTACCACTGTGTTCTTATCAATCCTGCTTCAAGCTTTTCAGAGATGGCTCTTAAAAGCTCTCATATTCCATACTACGAGGGTATAAACTTTCAAAGACGTCTCTGTCTTATATCAGTGGAGGATTATAGACCATCCCTTTAATGGAAAAGGATCCAGTTTCTCTTGGTTCCGAGTTGCAGAGGTTGCAGTGTCTATTGGGCTTTTGTTCATGTCTGGAGGACTGAGGTGGCCGCACGTTTTATAGCCTTTGCCAAGCAAGACGCCTAGATGCACAAGCCGTAAAGGCTCTACCTCGAGTGCGGAGGGACTAAATGACAGGCAAACACCCACATTTGCATTACAGAGGTTTCTAAGCACAACATTTTCTGGAACAATACCAGGCGTACACTAAGCTTTTTGTCTTAAGGGAGAGTTAAATAAATTAAAGTAACTACAGCCTATTTCCTTGTATCGGCTTGGCAGTCAAATATGGTGAACTGCATCCAGCAAAATGGGAAACAGCCTCCTGCTGGGTGGATATGTTGTAGGTGAAAAGGTAAAAAGGACCCTGTGGCCATGAAAAGACTAGCAAGGAGGTCATTAATTGGTCAAACCTTAATCCAGGCCCCTCTCAATTTCACATTTCTCAACAGAGATGAGTCTCCATACTTTTTCATGGGAAGCCAGACACACAAGCATAGTCATGGGTTTTAAACAACCAATCTAAATTCCATCCTTGAGATGTCATTAGGGTCAGACACACGGTTCTAATGATCCAATAATACCAATAATCTAAAATGTGTGTGTGTGCGTGTGTGTGTGTTTGTTTGTTTGTGTGTATGCATGTGTGTTAGTATGTGTGTGTCCATTATGGTAATCTGTTTTTTTATTTAATTATTTATGATGGCTTTATAATGACTTCTCTTGTTCTGTTCCCCTAAGGATTTTTTTTTGCATTTTTCTATTGAAGTTTCCAGGCATGCATTGCATCCAAACATGCAAATATCTAGTGTGGTATCACTGCACTAAAGAAATTGCACAAATCTTTTAAGATTCTTGCATGCCATTCAGGAATTAAACACATGGTATTAAATGCATCTACTTTTTTATGCAGCAAAACTCTATCAATATGCTAGGGGGTTGTGTATTTCCATTAGCTAAGAGGGTCAAAATCTTTCCATTTAATCCGATGCTCAGATTACTTTACTATTGACTACTACTTATTTCAACTGGCCAATACTGGTAAAACGCCAATAATTATCTAATAATTCATTAGAATTTAGGTAGATGATCAGCCTTCAGAGGAAGGATTCAGAACACCACAGACCATTTTTCATAGCTTAATAACGTTCTCAAAGCCACTTGCCCTAAGTTAATGTTTTTCTCTTTCGCAAAGCCAGCACAGTAAATGAGAGCTTTAGAAGTATAAATCTTACCTCATGTTAATTACTGAAATAAATCAATCCTCCCTTAGTACCATGCATATTCCACCAAGCACACGCAGACCTGCGCACACCCAGACACAAACTTGTTTTCCTATACAGTCACAACCAAATAATATCATGAATCAATTTCAAGGGCTAAAAAAATGATTTAACCTCAGTTTAATTTGATGAGAGAAGATTTTGCAAGATGCAAGATTTGTTTATGTGTAAACAAATGAACAGCATAGTCAAACGACAAGGCCTTATGAGAAAAAAAAAATAGAGGTTAACAAAAATATAGTACTAGCTTGGACTTTCTGGTTCGAGCAGAAATTTCATCGATTTGGAGAACCAGCCAGGTGTCGAATCTAGAATCTTCGGAATTGGGGTCCGCCCCTTCAAAATGGTTTCGCTCTGTTCTGCTGACTAGTGTTGGTCTGAGCCTGAGTGATAAGAGGTCTGCCAGACTGTGGGTTTTGCCTCCCTTTCCCAGGTCATTTATACACAGCGCATACCGTTATCTGACCTTCAGATCGAGGCCCAGCCAAGCAGCAGTGAACTCTTCCAGACATTCCATGCTTCCACAGCCTGCCTGGCTAAACACTTCCTGTTAACTGCAAAAATCTTATTTACAAGTTTCTTTTTAACCACACTTTTCAATCAAGCGATTGTAAGATACTTTAAATATTTTCTTTAAAGTAAGTAAGGTGTGTAAATTTGTTTTGTAGCATTGTAGCATCCCAGGCTATGCTATAAATAATAAAATAAAGAAAGGCCCCCTGTGAACAACAGAAAATATTTGATGAAGCAAACACAACTGTCAATAAACGTTTCGATTTTACTGTTGACGGAGGCACGCGAAGAACTTGACAAATTCTCTTTCTCAGAGGCTACAGGCTTGCATCTCGTACAATCGTTTCTTGTGGAATAATTACATGCTGGTTCGGAGGTACACCTGCTTTGCACCAATGGCGGGCTTTTAATACTAATTTGATTGCGTTCCGTTTCAGCCTCTTTTCAGAATTCACAGAGCAAGGGAGGAGGTTTAGTGATTAACATTGTTTTCCTGTAATGAAAATTCCCATTTCAGGCGCATTTGTTTCAGCCTTAAAGATAAGCCACCCCTTTGTCTCTCCCTTTTCCCTTTTCTCTCTCTCTCTCTCTCTCTCTCTCTCTCTCTCGCTCTCTCTCTCTCTCCATTCCTTTATTCCATATTTTCTCCCTTCGCTCTCTTTGCCACCCTTCTCTTGTTCTCTGTACTCCTTCTCAGGACTCTCTCTTCATTACCCAACCATGCTCCCTGCATCCCTCCCTCCTTCTTTCTTTAGCCGTCTGAAAATCTCACCGCCGCCCCGTTCTCGTTTTCGTCTCCTGAGGCATCGGATACAACCAGTGCAAGGGAGAGAGGAGATTTACTTCTGACTCAAAGGGCGCGATGTGGGAATAGCGTGCCGAGGCCCACGGAGCGGCTCAGCGGAGGGGCCCGACGTGGAGACTGGAGATGAGAGACAGAGGCGCGCGGAAAAGAAAAGAAAGCCCCGTTCGTGAGGGGCTTCCCATCACTCATCCTGACAAGCACATAATAAAATACATTAATAAAAAACTCAAGCTTTTTAATGCCCTTTCACACACACTGACACCATATGAGAGATTTAAAATAACAGGGGGGTGACAGCTGCATTGAGGCTTTTAATAATGCAGTTATTATAATGGGACGTGGGTCATAGCCTGTGTGTATCCGCCTGAAAGAGGCCTCTCCAGGCCAATGCATCACAAGTACCACCACTGAACGCACATGCAGCGCGACTGCTAAGGAAGCGCCACTCACGATTCGCACATGGGCCGGCCGGGGAAAATGAATGTCTGTAACGAAACATCACTCGAGGTTTAGGTTAAGTGCTGTGTCGCTAACCGTCCCACTGGCTGTCAGTCCAATTAACCTAGGGTAGTGTGCAAGGCTGAGATGTTTGGTAGGCTCCAGATGAAATGCCTAATGTTGCAGCCTGAAGAGTTTATTTTTAAGCATTATGATTATTGTCTCCCATTTAAGACAAGCAAGGCCGTCTGAATTCCCCCATTTATTCGAAATAGAACCATTACTATCCCCGTCCGCTATGCCTGATTGCAGATTCTGCCTTTCTCAGTTTGAAGTCACAGTAATGGCTGCCAATTTCCTCGACTTGGCATTTACTTAAAGCCAACTGCTTCCTTGTCTGTCTCCAGGAGAAATAAACAAAAGGGTCCCTTGCACAGAAAAAAAATGACCTACTTTAAGATAACACAGCCACTGCCAGTAGGGGGCGCAGTCCAGAACACTTGTATCCTTGTTCTTCTCCTTGGGGTGCTTTCAGTCACAGCAGGTGGACAGTTGGTCATAAACTGAGTGTCCTCTTCGTCAATGATCTATGGACAGAGGACAACAAATCAATACTGATTCGAAGCGGAGTGAGAAAACTTGAAACTGAGTTAATTTCGGTCCACAAAATAAATTTAATTATACAGTTTTTTGCATGCGAGCAAAGCCACTAGGACAAATCAAAACAACTCCCCACCTCAAAAGATGTAAATACTTTAAAAAATTCCACTGATAACAGTGCTCAATGTTTAGTTTGATTATACTTAGTTACGCATATGTGCCTGTGTATAATAGCACTATTAATCCAGGACTCCGATGGCAGGTTGCCAAAGATTCTGTGCTGTGTCAAGTGATGAGATATAGCACATCTCCTTTGTTTGAGATGCTTCTATCAAACCATGTTAAGGCTGAAAGCATGCAGGGTCCTGTGGCTATTCATATTTCAAACATCCTAAGCAGTGTTCAACCGTTCAGGCAAACGCGCCACCTTCCAATATCTTCAACTCGGGGATTGCTTTTCAGATCGACCCCTTACATGCTGTAAAGTTTAACAAAGACTAAGGGGATAAAACAAACAGACAGAGAGACTTGCAAATCCCTGGATCTGAGTCTTGTCATGTCGAGCGTCTGCAGGCCCAGCGCTCACGCAGTACGGCAGTAAGGAACCTCTGTGTTGGCAAACATGAGGGGATCAGGAATATTTCCGTACATATTCCTAGTGAGAAACTTGCTGTTTCCTCACAGTCTCATAGGTATGTTCTCATTAAAAGTAATTGCTGCTACAGAGAAAGGGGAAGGGGGAGAGTAAGTTGCTTAGCTGTTAACCACCACCACAAAAATATGTTAAAATGAACAGATTTGTTTAAAGAAACAGTGGTCCCTGTTTCTCAGTCCTTTTTTTTTTGTTTTTGTTTTTTTTTAGTAGATGATGATGAATTCCCAGAATTATAAAAACAATATATACACTACTGGCCCAGGCTTCCGCTACACATGCATTTAATCAGTTAGTTATTGAACTCGGGGGACAGTATGAATTATATTTATTGGAATTTTATTGGAATTACATTCAAGGCCATTGTATAATTTGTAGCTTAACCATCACCTCACACCAGTGCTTGGAAGGAGGTAATAAAATAAAATTCTGAGTTCCCAAGACGTCTAAAAATAGCCCCCTTGTTCTGTGAGCTGGGACTTCTTTGCATGCATAACTCCCTCCACGGCACCCCCATGAGTGCAGTAAAATACAGCTGTGACGAACGGCAGCTCGCAGCTGACCACGGGCTTTATTGAGTGTTCGCCAGCTGCCCTGCCTCCACACTGGTCCCCCTGTCCCACATCAACATTCCCCCAAAATAAAAGTTCCACTTTGCGGCGGCACAGCAAAGGGAAACCACACAGCCCCCACCACCCCCAACACCTGCTGCCATCGCTCAGTCCCTATGACCCGGGCTGACTCATGGCTTCGCTGCTGAATTAAGGTTTCTCCGCCGTTCATCCGAACGCCACCCACTGCCCCTGTGAGCTCAGTGAGCTCCCCCCATCCAGGCTGCCGGCCCACCATACTGTAACAGTCCACAGCCCACTCCTCCAGCAAAAGAGGGAGAACCTGTCATAAGCCAAGCGCCCCTGAGAGCACACCTGCGACTGAAGTTGGACTCCGGCCAATCCAAACCCTGCACCGGTCTTTTGCTCGGGCTTGCTCGGCCTGGAGAATGGTCGCCAGCAGAATCTGGCACCAGCTCAGGGAGAGCATCGGTGTCATCGTCCCCAAAAGACTGACTGACTAGCTGTCATATCAGCCCTGGAATGCAGCCCAGATCCCTGGCTGAAAAGGCCCCTAGTGTGCAGAGTGCTGGCCACAACAGTGGGATTAAGCCTCAAAATGTGTCTTCCGAAGGGGCGTGGAGGAGGGAAGGTCAGGAGCAGGTCGGGTGCACTTCCTGACACAGGTAGGTGGCATACAGACTGTGACCCCTTAGTGATAAATCTCATTCAATGGGAATGGAAATAGCAGTAGCCTAAACTAAATCATATTAAATATAACATATTAAATCCATCCAGCCCACCGCTATGCAGTATAAATAATTTTATATTTAATCTGAAATGTGTTTTTTCATTAAAAAAACAAAAAAACAATGTAATACGCTGTCGTTTGCTTTGGCACCATCCGTTTTATGTATGGATTTATGCATGGCTTTTTTTACAACCTTTCACACCACGTGTTGTTTAGCATATCCCTCTCACAGTATATTTAATAGGTTGTGAATGTGGTTCCCCTTTTTTCCCCCCGATATTTAATTCAGTCTACCATGTAGCAGCTAGTTCACGCTCGGGAAGGGAACTCTCAAATACCACGTCGCACAATAGCAGGAACAAATAAGCCCGCAAACTGTGCTCTAGACAGGAAGCTAATGAGACTTGTGAGCAAAAGGGAAAAAAAAGTCAATGGTCTTCATGCTTTGCTTTCTAGTTCAACGTAAATGCGATGAAAGTTTCGGCAGAGACCAACGTCAGCAGGATGAATCTCCCACAACACTCCCAGCACTAGTGAAGCGTTTTGAGGAGAACGCAGACGCACAGCATGGAACAAAAGCATGGGGTGGGGGGGCGGGGGGGGTTTGTCTTGCACTCTATATAAACTTGAAGATTTAAAGATCGTGGGTTACATTTTATGTTGGCCACATTACACATTACATTGGCTTTCTATGAAGTGATGTTTCAAAGCATGGCGTAGATATGTCCCTTGGGCCATACACACCAAAGAATCATTACTAAGGTACCGTTCAAATATGCCTTCTGCACATTTTCCATTAGAAACGTTGTATGTTCCATTTTAATACATACAGCCAGCATTCCCTTTTCAGTGGATATGACCGCATAGTACTTTTTCAGTTTGAGATAGTATGAGATGAGTTGGCTGCATCGTTGGTGCTTGTGATCGCTCACTAAACTGTTACTTCTGACTCAATAGTAAGAGTAAATATTGATCCATACAAAGCATCATCGACAAACAAGTCTCTACCAGGGCTGGAAAACTGGAGATGGCGTGGTGTGTCTGGCTCTAAAATTAGCTTAGCTAATTCAGCGAATGTGTCCTCCGTTCAAACCCCATGTTCTGCTGGCAACTTTGACGGTTCCTTTAAGATACAGCTAAATTATTCAGAATTTTTTAGATGCATCTACAAGCCTGTTGACATTCATTGCCAAGTCTCTGAGCTACATTTTTTGTTATGGTTTTTTTTCTGAGCCGACGGTAAAGGGGAAAGAGGCAACATCGGAGAAGCTGGCTGCTAACAGGTATCACCAGGCATTAACTCCGCAGAGCAATTTGTGAGGTCCGACACAGGTTAACAGCCAGGAAACCTGCCTGCCGCAGTTGCGTTACTGAGGCGACCCCAACCCCAGATTGCTTGGCCCAGTGGCCTGACCTTTATTCTCCCTTACATTGTGACAACTTGGGGCCAGTCTAAGGAGCAGGGAACTATTACTCTCCATAATTGACCAAATTGGCACCGCAATGAGGTTGTATTGTGAATTGCAAATGATCAATTCCGGCGCGAGTGTTTCGGTCTCTCCACTTCAATAAGCTGTCAAGCATTCCATTTTTTTTTCCTGGGATATTTTACATTTCGTAACATAATTCCAGGTAAAAATGCGAAGCCAAAATTAAATTTTTGGCTCTAGCCCAACAACAGTCTAACACCTCTTTAGACAGTTATTGCGCTGGGACTCATTCTCACCTATTTTAACACAGTGGAGTAGACTAAAATAGTCAGGCAGTATAACAAAGGGCTGTTTCAATGCTGGACAAGAGGAGCTTGTGAACGTTTTCGAGGTGCAAGAGAGGATGTAAATACATTATGTATATATATTTTGACATTTTCATAGTTTTTATTAGGCGTAATGCGAAAACTTCAAACATAATGGCAACACATTCCAGTTAAGTGTTTTCAACCAAGGAATTCTTGAATACCAATTGTGCATAATAAAATCTAATTTTATTCCTTCTGTAAATGACTTTCTTACTCTGCACGATAGCAATTACGCTCTCAAAAATATTTCGTATCTTAAAACAACGGTGTGTTACAAAGTGAAGCAAAGCGTTAAAGAAATAAAATGCGTCCTTCAGATGGAGCACAGCCTTGACATGAAATCTGCTCTTCTGTTGACAAATGAACAAATCTTCCGGTGTCCCTTCTCTTTTTTTCTCAGATAATGAAAAATAAAGGAGTTTTGAGGGAAATTCTCAGTTTACAACGGCGACCGTGGTGAAGCCACGCCACCAGCCAGTTTGAGTGAGTATTGTTACATTAGAAACCACGCCAATGCCTTATGGAATCATATGGCACTCGTACGGCAATATCCCCTGACCGAACCAGTCAGTCTGAAGCATGAGTTTTAAGGAGAGGCAAGAACCACTCCACCAGTGGAACAGGACGGGCTACCAACACTTTCGGGGGGGGTAAAGCAGGGTAGGAGTGAAACATGTACAGTTCGTAGTTAAAGGAATTAAGTGAGGACAGCAGAGAGGACTCACATTCCCATAAAGCCTGTGTGTCAGGGGACACAGGTGCGATTGTTGGATACTTTCTAGGGAATCACATTACAACCTAATTTAATAGTGAACAATTATTCTTCGTTGCCCATGAACGGAGCCCTCGTTCAGTGCAGACTGATGTGGCCGACCTTAGTATCGCTAGGCATAGCTAAGAACTCCAAGAGCACTCTGAGCACTGTAACCCCCCCGATTCATTTGGTCATTATCACCCAATTATTGCTGTCTAATACCAATCCACACTGACTACCCATACCACTTTTTATGTAAAAATCCAAATGAGAGAGTAGGTTCGTTGCAAAGCTTGACTAATTCCAGGCTGTCTTAATCTTGGTAGACAGTGGGCAATGTTTTGTTATTTACTACCTGTATTCATAGTGCTTTATTTCTCTTACCTGAAAATTTCCAGCATAATCCTCATCATTGTCGCCATCCTTTCCCTCCCTCAGTGCAATGAGGGTAAAACCTCTGAAATAAGAGGGGCTGGATGCGTACAAAGTCACTAGAAAAAGGAAATGCAGAAAGTTAGTAAAATAGTTTGGAGCTAGCTGTAAAAACAATATAAAAATGGCTTAGTTCTGCTCGGGTTTAACAATGCGAGCGGCAATTGGTTGACCACTAAAAACGACTTATCTAGGTAGCCTTCAGTGTTGTGGTTTATTTTATTTTTCAGTTGAGTCAGTTGATTATAGAACAGAGATCTGGTAGAGAGGAAATTTGCAATTACCGACTAATATTTAAATAAAATTATTTCCCCCAATGTACCTTGGATTTAAACACGTAGAGTGATATCTATTTCAAAAGATTAGAAACTCACCTAAGAAGCATCCTCAATTGAATTTTGTTTCTAAAAATCAATAACCCAATAATTTGTCATAAATAAATAAACCCAGGATGTCCCTCGTGAGTTAATGTTAAACAGAGACTTTAAAATAGTAAATCACCAGAGCTCTAAATGGGATGATGTAGCGCTCACAATAGGTTAAAATGTTACTTGGTAGTATAATATCAATTTAGTAAACAATTAATTTGTTAAATGCATAAATGAACAAAAGCATAAATATATTCTACACTTGCTGTATGCGCTTAATTTTTTAGACCAACAAAAACTGAAGTACCACGGTGAACAGTGATTAATACGAATATTTGGTTCATTGGCTCCACTAAATTTTCCAGTTAAGCGAGTTTAAGTTAAAACCAGACATACTGCAGACGTCTGAGCGAAATGTGCGTGCGCACTAAACTAATAAATAGCAAATGTTCACATATTAACATTTTTTATGCTAGGTTTGGCTCCTAATAATTCGGAATTAAACTTGTTCGGATTGTGTAATGTAATTAGGCTTTTGAAACAGAAAAAACAAATTAGAATTTAACTTTGTTTAACTTGTTTTGAAGAGAAGGCCTATATTTAAACGCCCAAGAGAATTACGCTATTACATTTGTCGTCATCATCTTCACCATCATCGTTATGATAATAGATAAACTTATTATAATCATTATTATTAGTGTGACATACCATATATATCACATTGAGATTTGATAAGCGACTGTATTAAGGAACCAATATCAACCTTTATTAATCCAGTTTGTACGTGATTTTAAATGGCAACCACGAAGTGCATGCAGTTCGTAACGTATCGATACATTTGTAAAGAAAAGTAATATTTTTGTATTTTTTACAAGAATGTGAATATTTTGTTTCCGGTACAAACGTCATGTTTAATCATCCACATTCCACTGAGCCCATGGTATATAGTTGTACATGCTTAGAATTGAGTTTCCCAGAACGCCCACATCCTACAGCTTCCAATAACCGTTTGGTACAGGTTCTTGGATCATATCTAAAAGCATTAAAGCACATGGCAAAAGTTTCTGTCACAGGGAATTTGGAACCTGCTGAATGCGTGAGACATTTTAACGTAAAAATTTCTGCCCATTGTACCACCAAAAAGAGATTACAATTATTTTACTTTAAAACAGATTCCAATACCGAGAAAATGTGCCGGTTCAGTGATGGACACAGAGAGAAAAGCAACGCGAAGCGAAATTAATACGGCAAACCAGCCATAATTACATACCTCTGTAGGTGCTTCCAGGTTGGTAATTTTCTGGATCTCCCTCCACTCTGAGCCTAAACTCGTTATACCCCTCTCTCCTTGTACCCTGAGCCCTTAAAATCCTACTGCAATATCCATCCGATTTTGCCGTTTTGTCTGCAGGTTCCTCAACATAGGCAAAAGCGTTACATACGAAAGTCGAGATGAGACACTGCAACAGCAGTATGTGCGGATGTACCACCATTCTTGGCAACGCGTAGCAGCAATTTTATTGAAGCAGTCAATGCAAAAAGAAAAAGAAAAAAGGAGAAAATAGGGGACAAGAAGGAAAAAAAAACCCCAACTCCAGAAATTGACTGAACTTGTCAATTTCGCAGACCTCTTTTCCTTTGCATAGGAAAAGACCGTATTTGCTACATATGACCTAAAATCATCCCGGAATGAGCGGATATAACATCCAGCGCCTTTAGCCTTGAGAATTGTACTGAATTGTTGGAGAGCGTGTGATGATCGGAGACTCAGTAGTGTTTACTTAACAGAGTGCAATTCACAGGATTCGGGCAAATAGCGAAGAGGAGGGTAACGCGGCTGTCTCCAAGACATCGAGGCAAGAACTGAACTGAATGAATTGTGCCAATAGAGTTTAAACAAAACCTAGACATTCCTACCGACGGCTGTTGTGATTGAGAAGAGCGTTGGACATTCTTGTTCTTGGCTCTCAGCTGAAACCCGCTCTCTGTTTGCACAGCCGTGAATCCCACAAGTTCCTCCAAAAAGAAATGCGTGGGACCTGATTAACAATGCATTTTAAACGGCTATCAGCGCTTTAGAGTGTATTTTTTTTTTTTTTTTTTGCGTCTCATTTGTGACTAGGCGGATTAGTTAAAGTAACGCGTTACCTTTAAGTACGTTACTATTTGAAAGTAAGTTACGCAAACGAAACACACGGGAGGCTGTCTTTTGGGATACTTTCTCCAGTTAGCCCGCTATAACCGCTTATAAAACAAGCCCAGGGTATTAATAATAACAGTAAATTTAAAAATAGTTTTCAGAATTTTGAAATCCTGATTAACTATTCGTTTTTGGCAGTTGTCAGTGTGTTATGTATGTGCGAGTTCCCTCAAATAATGAAAACCAAAGATGCGACTTGGGATTTGCTAGTGTTATATTTTAACATGATATTACATATTACATATTATACAAATTATTCCTAAAAAGCAAATAAATAAATATGAATAAAACAAAAATCTCTGTGCATTTTCATTTCTGTTATTATATTTTGAAAACACAGAGGGTACCGCAGCATTGTAATTTCCCACTAACATTTACCAGCCATTGGTCTTCAGTCTTCTGAGTACCTATGTAGGTGATGTTTTCTAACTCCCACTGACTAATATGAGCAGAGCCAGGTGACACGCAGGCATCTCTGCCTAGTGCCTTTTCTCTTGTATGAAATCTGAGAAAGTATCTCTATTGTGAAGGTCTGAATTTTACAGGAAAACGGAAAAATGTTCCTAACTTGAACTTCTACTTTTCTTTCTGATCTCATTTTTCGGATTTTCACAAAGCAGAGATAATGAAGGTTCTCTAAGGCATCTTTCATATATTTAATGCCGTCTTACAACCATTACTTCGTAAGGATTGACACAAAGACTATATTTTAAAGCTCATAAATCATATTGTTTATTCATTTTTAGTCATGTAAGGGTGGAAAAACAAGAAAGTTTGTATTTTGAAAGTTTATTTTACTACCCCAAAACCAGAAAAAAGTGCAAATAAGACTTTTCTGTATTTTAGATTGTAGGAGGTTTCTTTTAATAGGTTGGCATGATATGAGACCACCAAATGCTAATCATTAGTTGAAATAAGTGTGATAACCACATAAAATGAGCGAATCCATCCAGTCTTATTTAGAGTTAACAGAGAGATGTGCGGGACTTGCCCTGGTTAAACTCTAGCTGAGGAGAGAATGCAGGTAGAGGTGATCCTTCATCCGCGTGCGTCCACTCCCTGGCGTCACTTCAGCTGGGTCAGCGGAGACACTGCTGCAGAAAAGCAGATCCCCTTAAGTCAGCCAGCTGCCTCCCACGTGGCCAGGGACCAGAATTATCCAGTCCAAGAAGGGTGCTGGATCCGGTCGGAGACCAGATAGAGTGACAGCTTGCATTTGACATGTACACGGGGGGGAATTCTGCAAAGGACTGCTCAGTGATGGCTTTGCTGAGGTACACAATGTTTCCACACTCTTCTGGCCCACCCTTCTCTCCCTGGATGCAACAGTAAACGAGAGAAAGAAGGAGTGAAAGGAAGCCAGAGAGATCCCAGCTAATAAACCTTGCTCCCCTTTATATCCAAGCATGCTGGATGTAAACAGTCATAATGGTTGATTTCAGCCACTAGTATACAAGTTTCCATTTGATAATTTACCGAACATTAGCAGCAGGAAATTAAAGAAACCACTTGTGGCAAGTAAGAGCTTTTAGAAATTAAGTTTAACTGATTAGAATGGAAATGTTGCCAAAACCAGGCTTTCTGCTATAATCATAAAGGAAAACAAATAGCTATCATCAAAAGCAACGAAATGTTTGTCATCTAACTCAAAAATATTTTCCCAGTCGCAACAATTATTTGCGGATTTCATAACTTCTTCAGTAAAAGTTGTTCTTCTGATCCAAGTGACCATCAGTTGCAGATTATATCTGTATATGACCTACAAAAGAAGTGTGCTGGTTCTGGAATTTGTCTAAATTAGGTCCAGGAGCTCTCTGCCAAGGACGGAAAGCATTTGATTGGGAGCAGTGGCTAACAGCAGATTCATCCTGATATCTGTTGGCAGACATTAATTTTGGATGGACTTAATTCAAGCTGAGCATAAGTTTGAAATTACATGAGAACTATAATATAGGCTTTAAGTGGGTTTAGCATTAACATACTGCTAATTTATAACCAATGGGCGGGTCAAAGTTGCTTATGAATTAGCAATTAGATTTTCTCCAGATGTAATTAGTCCCATGGTACTGTATTGTGGGAATTCGAAAAAGAACCATGCTGCTCATCACATTAAACCCAATCATGTTGGTGGAAATAGCTTCTAATGAGCTCATTCATAAATAACTTTTTTTTTTACAAGAATGTAAAAAAATTTTTTTTTTTTTAACAATGAGCAGTGTGATGTTGTTTTCAGGAGAATTAATTTGAAATTTAAATGTTGCCACTTGCTGTTGTACCTATGATCCAGTTACTCATCAAAATACGTTACTCAGTTCCTTTTTAATTCCTGCACTTAAATTCCCATGGACTGGGATTTGAATCAAATAATTAGTGACATGTGTTATTCGTTTAATATTAGGACATAAAATTTTGGACTTTTTAGATATATTATTCAAAGCTGAGGACGTACCCAAAGTGATCAGATCAGATTTGGTCCTAAACAGTAACAAAGAAAAAACAAGAGCACTTAGCATGCCAAATGCTTCTGTTTTTTTCTTTAATGCCTTGAAGACTAAAATCTATCTGTTTAATCTTCGGCATTACTTTCCTGTGTCCTGAAAGCACATTCCAGGTTTGTAGCTGCGTCAAAGAAGCACCGATAGCTGAAATAACATTGTGTAAAAACTCCACCGCTTGCAACAAAAGGGCAAGAGACAAGAACAATAGATGAACACTGAAGTGTTGCACAAATCTTACTTTTATTACTTCTTTATTTGATCCAGAGTACAGTTAGTCTGCCGTGACTTTTTATCAAACTTTCCAGTTTATTTCTGGCTTCAGCAAGTACATGCATTGCAGGGAAAAAAATGAAAAAGAGGGCACGGATGGTGGACGTCTCTTCCTACTGACAGCCTCGGGGAGCTGAGGAAGATGTCCGTGCACACTGCTGTGCCGATTCAGGAGAGAGGCGTGAGAGAGGATGTCCCCGGCACAGCACCAGCAGGTGTCACAAGAGCCTCCTTTCATCGCTCTGCCAGGAAGAACTTCCATCTGCCTTCCGCCTCCCACCTCCCACAATTGCAAAGTGACTCAGAATCACAGTCTCTTTCACACACACACCACACAGTTTGTTTTAATATAGTGTGATTGTATTTAGTGCCATGAACAGTGTTCCGTTATTGTCAAAGACGTGCAGAGATGTGAAAATCAAAAATATAATTAAAAAGTAAGGTTTTTTTCATTTCATAAGTTTATTTTGGGATATAGTACTGCCCAAAGTTCCCCTATTGGAGGTTTTGATTCGTTTTATAATTTTGGTTGACAGTAATAGGTAGTTGTGCAGTGATGCTGACCTGAAGCCGGGTGTGCCCTAATAATGTGCTTCAGTGTCAGCTCTATAAGCACACCCTTTCTAAATCTGAGCATTGGGTTCAGCGGGGCCTTCTATGTCCAGCGTTCCAAGGTGACTGAAAAAAAATTTTCTGTGCGCGCATGAGCTGTGTTGGGAAAACAACATGAAAACAATAGCAAGCTAAAGCCTCAGGCTACTTCCAAAAAAGCAGACTAAAATAAACGAAGCACGCTACCAAAAATGCTAGTGGAAAGGTAGCTGGCTTCAGTAGCTTTGCTATTGCTGCTCACTACTATCCAACAGTAGGGCTAAGTTTTTAGAATTTTTGCATGCAGAATTTTTCATTAATAGTTTTAGCTTTACTGTTGGATTCCCTAATTACATGTACTAACATTTAGTCCAAGGAAACCTTCAAAACTTTCATCCCGCAGATTGTGGCCACGGCAAGATCCAAACCTTGGCACAGTGAAGTTTCT
Source organism: Hiodon alosoides (assembly GCA_025775065.1). Classification (NCBI taxonomy): domain Eukaryota; kingdom Metazoa; phylum Chordata; class Actinopteri; order Hiodontiformes; family Hiodontidae; genus Hiodon; species Hiodon alosoides. The sequence continues at coordinate 22,093 of JAOYSI010037870.1, forward strand.
GCTTTCCAAGTTTCCCCTTATCAAGGCTTCAGGGTCGGTACACTGCTATCTTTTAGTCTTGAGGAAACTTTGCTGCACTGTGGCACAGGAGATCAGGGGTTAGAATCTTGCCATAGCCAGAAACACAGTGGCGTTACATTGGTGTTGGCAGTGGGATAGAGGGAGACTGCGTCAGGCCAGTGGAAAGATAGAACATGAGTGCAGGGGCAGGCAGTGTTGTGATTCCAAAGTTTTGTTAAGGGGCCTTAGCTTTTTAGTCATACAGACACTTCACTGCTCTGTGTTGTGGGGGGGGCAGCATTCAAATCCCGCCGTGGCCGGAACCCTCGGGACAATATGATTTTGGGGCCTTTAATGATTTGTCCTGATAAATAACTGTAGATGTTTAACATTTGCAATGGAGACTGATAAAGTGTGACAGTCAGGATTTTGTAAGAATATTGCAGGAAATGGAAGAAAGAAAAAATAGAAAGATGCTAGATTTTAATCAGGTTTGAGCTTGCAAAAAGGGGCATGCTGAATAATTGGTTGAGATAAACAAAACAAAGGAGAAAAAACTAATTTAAAGAAACATGATAAGCTGATGTAGGCTTTGTAGTTAACATTTTTTTAAAGAATATAAACAAAAAAGCTGTACTCTTTGAATTTTGTCTGCTGTTCTCCGGTCTATGTCATTATGATGAATGTTACCGACAGATTTCATTACTAATTTGATTCCTCCTTCTATATCCCATTGAATGGAATCAGGGACCCGTTAATAGCTAATTAACAGCTCCTATAAAGTTCCAGATTCATTATATGAACAAACAACATAAGTTTGACACAGGATTATTTCTGCTGTGTAAGGATATAGATACTGGGTTTCCATTATATAAATACCACCCATTCTGTGGAAAACTAAGCATGTGTCTATTTTTTGAGTTGTTTGAGAAACAATGAAGCCTATTTAACATTAATTTGATTCAAATCAAATCTTCTGCATTTGGTTAAATTTATTAAGGTTATGAATATATATGGTGGACACGATATGTGTCAATGTTTGTTACAACAGAAACATAACGTATAGCTTCTGGGCCCTATGGTGAATGGAGCGACATTGATGGGATGAACCTGGTTTGACTTCCCTGCCTCTGCACTGAGTATTTTGATATACAGTAAAAGTAATGAGATCCAATAAAGAAAAAAGGGTCAACGTCCAGTACATAAACCTAATTGGATGGCTGAATTAAACTGCATCATGTAAACAAAAAGAGAATGCAAGAATTAACATGACCTTCTGAATTCAGACCTACAAGGTTAAGATGATGTTTACTCAGTTTGATTCTTCGCATGGGCAAGGATGCCAATGCATGGTCAAAGTAATCCTCACTGGTCCAATTACCTGAGAAAATCATTTTTAAAGAAACTTCAAAATAAAATATTATTTAACACATAAATGAGGAAATAAACAAATTAATGAACAGAACCATCCTGTGAAGTAATTAAGCTAAATTTGGGCAATGATTATTACCTTGGTAACACAATACTTCACCATCTGCCAGGCTACATAACGAGACAACTCTATTAAAAAGCGTGTCAAAACTACATGTTCCATATCGGAAGTTTGAACAGTGAGAGACGTTTTCATTTGCTCACTACAACGGCTTTATGTTGCTGCCTAAAAGGTCTCTTAAAAAACCTTGTCTTAGCTCTGGGACTGCGCGATTTGCTCCACTCTGCTCTTCTTTATCACCAAACTGCTGTTGTTACCTCCAACACTCCTTCTCTTATGTTGAGACCTACCTCGTCTGGCAGAACCACCGTTCCACATGTTCCCTCTCCCGTAGGAAGTCCTTTACAGCACCGACAAATCTCTGTCTCGGGGCACATCTCCGTCTCGGGGGCATCTCCGTCTCGACGCATCTACGTCTCGGGCAAATCTCCGTCTAGGGGGCATTTCCATCTCAGGGGCATCTCTCTCTAGGGGGCATCTCTGTCTCGGGCGCATCTCCGTCTCAGGGGCATCTCCGTCTCGACACATCTCCGTCTCGACACATCACCATCTCGGGGACATCTCCGTCTCGCCACATCTCCGTCTCGACACATCACCATCTCGGGGGCATCTCCGTCTCGAAACATTTCCGTCTCGACACATCTCCGTCTCGGGGGCATCTCCGTCTCGGGGGCATCTCTCCGTCTCGACACGTCTCCGTCTCGGGGCATCTCCGTCTCGACACATCTCCGTCTTGGGGGCATCTCCGTCTCGACACATCTCCGTCTCGACACATCTCCGTCTCGACACATCTCCGTCTCGGGGGCATCACCTAAACACACAGGCCTGTGAGCAGCGCTTCTGCCTCTCCCTGACTCTCCCATCCCTCTGTCACACACACCTCATCAGCGCCTTCCACTCACTTCCCTCTTGGATGTTTCCATTAACCCAGAGGATATTCTACAATAATCTTTGACTTTTTCTACAGCTCCTGCGTTTTTTACCAAAGTATTTTCAGTGCCCTGAATTTTTATGTGTTTACATTTTAGTGATATATTTTCATGTTATTACAAATATTGTTTTACATAGTGCTATTGAAATGTTGTAGTCCCTACTACCTACAAAATTTTTTTTATTATATTTACTCAAATATATATATAGAGAGAAAGACGTTTTATTCATAAAGTATAACAGCTATAAAAAAATCCCCTCTGTATTAATCTGTGTTTTCTTGGGTTGTATTTGGTGGCATTGCCAAGGAAATTGAAATATAAACTCTGTTTAGAACCTCTGATTCAGCACACAGTATTCATGTGTTTTTTTACCGTTCGGGACCTCTTCTCCTTGCCGCAACCGTTGATTTCGATCACATCTTGAAGTAATTCATTCTGACATCCATCTAAACACCCAGTTGAAATGTCTGAATTTGGATCCCCGCACCTCTTTTGGAGACCATCAGATGCAATTATGGTCAGTCAATGTGGATTACTCAGACTTTTAATGCAAGTTCCAAGGTAGGGAGAAGGGGGTTATTAATCAATGTTTTTCCCATCTGTCCCCTATGTTATAGCATATACCCCAAAGTCTTTAAGAATGGCATACATTTTCAGAAACCATTCGACCACCTATGCACTAATCAAGAATCAATTAATAGAATTAAGTGAGCAATAGAGTTTAAATTGGATTATAAAGGTATAAAATATATTGTTTGCGCATAGCATCTATCACGACACCAGGATGCCCTAAAGTACATTGTCACTACTTTTGAATTTACACATCATGTCATTGGTGCCAGGGCATATTTTCATTTGCCGTAACCAATACATTTTGACTGCTGACAGTCTGTCAACCCTTTGTGGGGATGAATCTGCCCTGTCTCCAGTCACACAGTTCCCATATCTAATTTGATAATGTAGCAGCAAAAATGTTGTCCACGGCTTATAAACCAAAGGCTACCTTCGTGTGATTATGCATCTTTTATTAGTATCTTATTAATGTGAACAAACAGCATGGATGATGGATAAGGAAAAACTCAAAGTCTTTAAATAAATCCTCGGCATCAGGATTCAGCTGTTGATCCACTAAATGGTTTTTGCAGCAGAGACTTTTTCATGGGGCAGTCTTGTCTCGAGCATGTAAGCAAATAGCGATTACCTTAAGAATAAAAACTTTTCAAAATAAATAATTAAAAACAAAAAGAAATGTTTAAAAGAAGGAAGCCGAAAGGTACCCATCAAGAGGACCCATCGCACCAGAAGGATGTCCAATTCTGCTCAAGGGGCCCCCGCGACTTGATTAACGGTAAAAGAGATCAAATCGATACAGGGTGTGCCGCACAAGGGAGTCCTCAGCAACCGCACGTGGGGACAGCCACAGTCAAGGCTTAAAAAAAAGCTTAGAGGTGCATGACCCAGAATTTAGATTACTTGTGAGAGGTTGCTGGTCAGTGGCTGCACTTCAGAGGTCCACTCCAGAGCGAAGGCTCGGTTGATGAGAGCTTAAAGTGAAGTCTCCGAAGCACTTCCTGGATTGTACGGCTATGTCAGGACTGGTACAGATGTGATGTGGGAGGTGTCACAGGTGCATCTGCACCTTTTTGGCCAACCCTGAAAACAAGTGCCTTTCAACGAACCGTGCCATTCAATCACCCTAATCTTTTACCGTGTGACTGTGGGAGAAGGCTGCCTGCCCCGGTGCAGGTGAAGAGCACCTTGCTCGGATGATCATCATGCCAGAGGTGAACGTGTCTACTCTCGCTCTCACAGGCTCGGACATCTGTTTAAGTTACCACATTCCGTTCATCCAGTCACACTTTTAAAATAAAATAAACCAGAGATCTGTTTATGCTCATCATCCACACCTTGTCCATCTGCTAAGGAAGACACTTCACTGCCAAGGCAGACACTTTGTCCAAGGCAGACACTTCATACAAATCATTGCTTGACATGACCCTGTCAGCGGGGAAAAAAAAAAAAAGCTGTTGAGAAACCGTGAACTTTATTTTGTGCCTTACATATTGATTTTAAGCAACCCGATTAGTCCCACTGTATATAATTATCTAGATACAGGGAACTCAAGTGTACAATTTAGCTGAGATTTGAGTTAATTCAGCTGAAGCTGAAAAGTACTCAGAAAAGGAATTCAAGTGTAAAGATGTTCACAAGATTTTTTTAAATATACATAAAAGGTCTGAAATGAAAGACACACAGTCATTTTCAGAGATTTAGGCCTATAGATTACACCGAAAAGCAGCTGCAGGTGAAGTTTGAAAATTGGGCTCTGTCCACCCAATTAGGTGGCACAGTGCAGAGACCTCAGTTTTATGCAAACAGATTGTTTAGGGGAGTAGGCAGTGGAGGTACTGAGTGTGCATGTTAGCATTACGAACAATTTTTCTCAGGCTGACCAGCAAAATTATGATAATAAATGCATTTGTGGATACCTGTATACGTTTGTTCACACCTAACCTACCTACATAGATACATACATACATACTTTTTTACATTCAGAATAAATAAATAAGTATGTAGATAATCCTGGATACGTAAAGTTTGGATAGCAAAGTATATGAAACTTCTTCGGTACAAACCCTTAGTACAGAATTACCGTAGGCTGTTGTTAGTTCCAATGTTTTCAAAGGTTATATTTTTACATGAGTAGTTTGTCAAATTGTATTGTGAGATAGAAAGGGTGGATAGACGTTTTTAAACGTGTGAAATGTTGTTACATCCCTGCCCTTTGTGGTGTAGTTTGTTCTCTGGTCCTCTCTGCTTGTATCCTGTCACTCGTTGTCCATCGGCCTGTGCAAAAGTGAAGGGTGTTTTGCATAAGGTTTTTGTATATGCGAACTAGAGAGATTTACCCATCGCAACTTTGTGCCCTAGTTTAATAACTAACCGTTGGGAGTGTGCCGTGTGCTTGTTGCCTCATTCCGTTTCCTTCCGTTTTCCCGTCAATTAGAAGATGGGCTAGATAAGGAACACATGGGTATATGCATTACGTAGGTAAATCTTTGTCTAAACACACCAGTTTAGGAGCAAGTGAGTGTAGCCCCTTTCTGTTGAAGTTAGGTCATTTCTGAGGGCTTAGAGTTAGTAAAATTATATGTAGCTTAGTGGTGCAGGAAGCTCAGGTCCCTTTTTCTTTTGTTTTATTCGTTTTAGACACTCCACTCGAGCTGACCTCCTCCTATCCTCTGTTGGGTGCCATATCCAGTGTGACCGTACCCCCATTACTGTATCCCCACTGTATATGTTATAGTTATATTTTCCTTTGGAAATGTAAGTTAAATAAATACCTCTATTTTGGGTTAACGTTATTTAGATGTTGCGTACATTTGTGTTTGTACTCCATTCACGGTTCTCCTACTCCGATGTGTGTGCGTGCAGGCGGTTGGGTTTCCTTCCACTCCCGAGCCATTGCCATCGGAGTGAGGAGTGTAACAAATGTAACAATCTCACAAAGCATCATTAGAACCCGAATTTGGTCTTTACTGACACTTTAGACATTTCTCACTATGAAACATAACGACAGAAATGCACATTGCAAAACCTGATCGTTTAGACCTTTTGCTCTTCATGGCTGAGCCAATTTTAGCTGTTTACAAATCAAAGGACAGCTATTCTGACATTTTAAAACAATAAAGTTTTCACTACACTGTTGGTCTTCAGAGCATCTAAAATTTAATCCTGAAAGCAACGGCCCAAAGTCAAGCTACTACAGAAGTCTGTATCTGCAGTCTGCACTCCCAACATCTCCTTCCGCTGGCTACACATCACGGCTCCTTGTGTAGCCAGAGCCTGGGTCACTTACCGAGGTACGCATTACAAAGTATTTAAAGTTTTAAGCACATTCTAGCAATCGACAAGGATCAAAAAACAAATAAAGGCATTTTAAAACCTTCCCGTGAGTCCCTCTCCATCTAAATTCAGTAATATGACCCTATAGCGCTCCCAGACCTTTCTGCACTACAACCACTGGCAGTCTGGTAGCTCCCACCTTCTTTGGCGGTACATCTTGAACACAACCTTCTCACCCTGGCGTCTCAATGGGAATAGAATGAGCTCACAGAAGCAGTTAAAACTGCTAAATCACTTATGATCTTCTGGCACAGACCTGAAACAAACCCTTTCGAACAGTGCCTCAACCACCCAAAATCCAGCTTGGTTTGCAAGCCTGAATTGTTCGTAAATATTTCACCATTATAAATGATTTGGTGCCTACCTGTGTTACATGTTAAACACATTAACTATTGTCATTAGAGCACTGTTTACTGTTCAATGTTGTATGCTATTTTACTCTGATAATAAAGTGGTGGCGCTGTATTGGTTAGAAAATCTGACAGAATGATGCCAAAAACATGCTATCTTTCTAATGTGCTAGTTTTAAGCACATTCTAGCAATCGACAAGGATCAAAAAACAAATAAAGGCATTTTAAAACCTTCCCGTGAGTCCCT
>JAOYSI010037881.1:0-13744 GCA_025775065.1 Hiodon alosoides
CAGTCTCATTCCTTCTCTGCGTGAGTCACTGGACCTTTGGATTCCTGCCCTTTTTTATGGGGGGGGGGCTTGCCTAGTGAGAGGACCACGTGTCGTAATGCGTTTCTCATTCTGGCACTGGACTTCATTGCCCAGCATTCCACCGGGATTCACCGCAACGCGGAAAGTTTGTGTTCGCTCGCGCTTTGTTTTAGGTCTGCTTCTCGCGATTTTAATGTCGGGGTCCAAGCGTGCTGACTCAAAGGGAAACGTGTTCGTCACGCCGAAGCGCCGTTGCCATGGTTTCCGGCCTGCAGTATAGAAACTATATTGCTATGGCCTCTTTGATCTCCTGGTGCGTGCAGCTCTAGTATACATTTCCTTTTGCTTAACTTTGTTTCTCTTTTGTAAGAGAAAATGTGTACTAGGTTAGAGAGAATACAACAACGATGACACTTGGGTTAGTGCTATGTTAGATGAGTGACAGCTGTGCTTGGGGACAAAAGTGACGAATGGTTGACCAACCCCAGCTTATCTCCAATGCAACCTTAATGCATAAACGACTTGTAAAATGTACATTTTTGGGAATCTCTGTATCATATATATACTGTACATTTTACATAGGGATTTGTATGCAGAATACTTGTCAATATAAGGATATGTAATGTTAAGTATGATGGAGCCTGGTACAACACACCCCCCCCCCCCCCAACTTTAGTTTGTTTAATGTAGGAGCTTTAAAAGTAATGCATACAAAATGTAAGATCCTTCATCACTGATAACGTACTACATTTGAATGTGAATTTATTTTGTTTTCATTCCCCCCCCCTCTTTTTCTTCCTAATTTATGTACAGAAGTTGAATGAGGCTTAACGAATATCAGTTTGTGTGTTAAGGAAAATTGATTCACATACACAAGAATACCCTTTCCCTACTTTAGTTCTTGTTTTTTGGGGTCACCGCTCTCAGTCTTGTTTTCTGTATATACCACACGGTTTAGTTTAGTTAGGTATTATGGGTTATCTTTTCTTCATTTTCTTTAAAAAGAAAAAGTTTTTTTTGGTTAGATTTTTATTCACTTTTTTTTCTTCTTCCATCTGGAACTTTATAATAAAAGTTATTATGAGATCACTGTGTCCTCTAACCTCCGTTTCAGTGTTTACCCGAGTACCCACCTGGCCGCAGAGGTCTCCAGAAATTGACCAGAGGTGGTTTCCTTAATATCGCATCAAGCGCTTAAGCAAAGTGGAATGACATATTTTAATTATCTGACCTGTTCCAGATCAGTTCTGTAACTTTTTGCACACTAAAGTAATCTGTAGGGTCTCTCCCATTTTCGGTTATTATCGTCGACCCGAGTACGCCAACATTTCAATATATCAGATAGTTGCCAGGCAGATAAAATTTGCCCCGTTGTCCGTTGATTCTCAAAACAATGATGTAAACAAAATCAACTTTGTCTAAAAGGGTTGAGAATAGAAGAACGTTATTGATCCCTGGGGGGAGCAGCACAGAATTTTGGTTCCAGAACTTGTTTCAGCTCTTCTGCGTCTGGTGCAACAGAACAGTAGAAATGTGGGTCAGGTTTTTTCTTTCTTTTTTTTCTCCAGTAAGAGCTTAAAAAAAAAAAAATAGTGCATAGGGTTGAAGGCCCTCCTGCCATTGCCTTATATATAATTACTGATCTCTCTACACACCTATGGGATCTTCCTCTCTGGTTATTATAATTCCATGTTTGAAGTGGTTTGTTAATAATGTAGTATACACTTTTTTGGAATGAATAAACTGATGAAAAACTAATCTGACAGAAATGTGTTTAATTCTCATTCTGTTTAATATTTTGATTATAAGTTACTGCAGGGAGGACTTTTTAAAAATTCTACCATAAATGTTATGCTGTCAAACTATAAAATGTTCCTACTATTTAATTAATTTGCTATTTACTGTAGAAATGCTAAATAAACTGTGGAATGGGCAAAATGTGTAGGGACTGACCCATTTAATTAGCATAGACTTGATCTACATGAAGAGTTCACTGATTAATCCGAATTGGGAAATAATGAAAGGTAAAGGCTCGTTTATTACGCCTTTTGATTGCTTCTCGCAAAATGTGAATTGTACCTGTACACATTTTTTGTCTACATTTAGATTCGATTCCTCAGAGCGTCCTGGAGTGGCGCTGTTTTTTTGAAGGAGTCTTTTGTTTCTGCCAGGAGTGTACATCCGGTTCCGTCGCAATTCACCTCCTGGTTTAGAACAAATTTAATGTCGGGTCGTCCGTACTAAGTTACAACGGTGATCTGTAATTTTTCTTATTTTGGTCGAATATATTTCTATATAATTGACTGTCAACATGAAGCTTGTGCGGTAAGATATTTTTAAAACAGACAGATTTGATAGATATGGAGAAAATAAACAGGTTATTGAGGATGGATGTAGATTGGGATTCGTAAAAAGTAGATGTTTGAATGGTAGTATCGGAGGCGGGAAGTAGCGTAGAACGAGTAGTGTTGGTTTTCCAAAATGGCCTTTAGTTGCACGGAAGCGGTCTGATCAAATTTAGACTCATTTCTGTCCGCTATTCCACGTTTAACTCAAAAAGCCGATAATGTTGCTACTTTACTATTTGTCGAACACTATTGTCTTGGTATCAATATAACGCTGTACCCGAAATCAGGGCTTCCTTTGATCAAAATTAATCGACGCATGTTTGCGCACTGTTTATTAAAGTACGGGCACTATTTATGATGCACATTGATATGATATGCGTGTTGGATTGCGGAAACGTGAAGCACGGTGAGAAACTAAGAAAAAAGTTTTGCCTGTAGTTTAGGTGGGTCTTTAGCCTTTTCTAAAACACGTCCGTGCTTCTGTTTGTGTTACTACTTACTGTACCATTATAATAACCCCCCTCCCCCACTCACCCTTCTATTTACCTTCTGGTACATCTGCACAGATTTTTGATGAAGTTGAGTCACGAGACGGTTACTATTGAGCTGAAGAATGGAACCCAAGTTCATGGCACTATAACAGGTATGATCTTCAGAGCATTATACTTCAGAGTAAGCCTCTTCTAAATTCACAAGCTGTTCTGTTGTATGTATTGGCTGGGCATGGTACAGATATGTGGCATTCCGACTGTGCACGTCCACCATAGGAGCCATTGTCTCCTGTGTAAGCGGGGGGGTGTGCCGCCTTCTGGGGTTCCCTCCTTCTGGGGTTCCCTCCTTCTGGGGTTCCCTCCTTCTGGGGTTCCCTCCCCTGTGCAGGACGGACTGTGCTGTTTTCCCCGCTGACCTCCTGTGCGTGCCGCAGGTGTGGACGTCAGCATGAACACGCACCTCAAAGCGGTCAAGATGACGCTGAAGAACCGGGAGCCCACCCAGCTGGAGTCGCTCAGTATCCGCGGCAACAACATCCGCTACTTCATCCTGCCGGACAGCCTGCCCCTCGACACCCTGCTGGTGGACATCGAGCCCAAAGTCAAGTCTAAGAAGCGGGAAGCCGGTAAGCGTCGCGCAGCGCCTGCGCTGAGGGGCGCGCTGTTCCGTAGCGTAAAACGTTAGCGCCCAGTTTGCAGCGGTTCCAGGGATTGCCCGGCGAATGACGGAGGTCATGCTGGTTTGGGCATGCCAGGCATGTTTAAATGGCTGCCATTTAATAGTCGGAGCGGCAGGGTGTTTGGTGATGGGTGCAGCATGAGTCAAAAATGTGGTACTGAAGTGTTGTAGATACTCCAGAACTCCTCGAAATGGGATTTTTGCTTTTAAGGCATCTACAAATGAGTTACTCATTATAAATGTTGGTTATAATCACTTAATCGCTCTATAAGAAGGTGCCCCTTTTACTGCAGTTAGGAATTCAAGTAATGAAGAATTTGCAGCTAAATAGACATGCGGGTAATTACTGTTTATCCAATGCAACCAGTATTTAGGGACTATTTGCTCCTAATTTAAAATATCAACCAAGCTGGGAGATGCTTAATGTAGCAACCATAATGATTGTCCGTAATATAACTATTATAATAATAGTAATTGTAAAGAAACTTGTGTAGGTAAACACGCGGCCTACTCCTAATGAGAGGAGTTCAACTGGTCGGTGCTGTGTACACGGGGAGACGGTACACTGTTCCCAGTGGATAACTGTAAAATAAGTGTTTTCTTCGTCAACCACAAATTGCATACCGCGTTCATTGGTTTTGGTTTGAGCGTTTTCAGTCAGAATGCAAAAAGGCCTGGCATCAGCGATACTTGGGTCATATCTAGCCCATTTCATAAACACAGGGATAGAATGCTATAACCTTGTCTGACAGTTGGTTGTTTTCCTGGAGCACGGAACATTCATGCGGGTGATTGGACAGAATCCGGTTGACGTTCAGTGTTCTATTTTGTCCCGCCCCCCCATCTCTCTCAGTGGCTGGTCGAGGACGGGGCAGAGGCAGGGGCAGAGGTCGAGGAAGAGGTCGGGGCAGAGGCGGTCCCAGGAGATAACTCATTTAACCCATCCATCTCACCGCTGGTTTCTGCTGTTTGTACAGTTTTTTTCTTGCATCCACCCCCCCCCCAATGTGTTTTGGAAACTGATTCCCTTTTTCATTTTATATAATAAAGACTGTTCTTGATAAAATGTTGTGTGGAATTTTCTGTTCTTGCGTACTTAGTATTTAATGTTTGTGGGTTTTTTTGTAGTTTATTTTTCCCAGAAGACTTAGTGCTGTGTTGACCCCCCCCCCCCACCCCGAGGGTTTGGTTCTACAGGTAAATTGAACCTTAAGTTTTTAGGGGTTCCACTTCGGTTGTAGGCTTCTATATTCTCACAGTTGATCCACTTGATTAATAAAATGCAGTAATCGTGCAGCAGCATTTTAACTTTAATTTTTAAGTTTCTGATAATCCAATTAAATGCAGAGCTGTCTGGACGCAGGTGCCCTGCAAAAAGGCAGCCGAGTTGGGATTAGGAAAAGGACATTGATTGTGTTTAGTTTGTCTTTATTCAGGGTGTGGTTTTACAGCTCCGTACAGACAGGAATCAGTTCCGATTCTTCGTACAATGGAATAACAGCTGTGCCCCTGCTAGATTTTGAATGCACTGGTAGAACCTTATAAGCAGGTCTCTGACTAGCCACTACTGGTACAGGTACAAGGATTGACAGGATTGTGTTTGGGTTCTAGGTTAGTAAGTTTCCCATTTTCATTAAAAAAATATATATGTTGCAAACATAACTGCTAAGTACTGGAATTCAGAGGTGTGAATATTTACAGTACATCCCTTTTCTTTACTTTTAAAAAATGAATTTGGTTTTACAGTTGCTTGGCACAAGGAATGAAGTTTGGTAATGATAGAAATTAATCATAATGTATAAATGTGTATAAATTTCAAATGTATATGCTTATTTACTTAAAAAAAAAAACACTAATCAAAGAACAGACGATCAGAAAAACTAATAGCTAAATAATGCAGGCAATTCACAACGATAATCCTTCCAGAAAGACTTATTTCCTGTATTTGAGGTCTCATTGTGTTTTGGCATTTGCCACTGGGTTTCCCCTTATTATGAACCCTCTCTGTCGGTCAAGGGACAGCTAACTGCGGTTCCTGGTGCTGCCTGCTTCTTTCTCTTGCAGTACACGTAGATGGCCACAAGGGGGATGCAGCTGATGGACGACATCAGCAGCAGCGTGATAAAGACCTGTGCGAACAGCGGGTACTCCCTTGGCAGTGACTTACCCTGTTGTGTAGACAGAGGAGAACTGGTTAGCTTTGAGAAACATGATTCGTTTGGGGTTTTTTTTTCCTTTTTTCCCCCAGTTCTGTTTTCCTTTCCTAGAATGTAAATTTATTCTGCTGCTGGAGAAGTCGGTGAGAAACGGGATATTACCAAATCTTTGTCCCAGGCCAGGTAAGTGGGCGTTCCCCCCCTGATGTAGTTGGCAATGTAGAATGTGAATAACCCAATGATGATGAGGGGGCTGATCACTGCCCATACAATCTTCCAGTACCAGTTGGGCCGATGGCCAATCATGTCCTCGATGTCTTTCTCAAACCTATTTGAAACGGGGCAGAACTTAAGAAATATCTCGACTGGAAAACACTGAAGACATTCAAGGTGTATGTCTTCAGTGGACACTGCACTTAGCAGTTAGGGGGCTGTGGGTTTTGTCTCAAGTCTCAATTCAAATATTGATCAATCTGAGCATACATATAATGTATATGCATCAGCTTCTTAAATTCAAAAGAGGAATATAATGTACATGTAATTCATCTGTATATTGCTAGAAGTCTGTGCAAGAGAAGTTAGACTAATGATTGTCTTTCGAAAGGAAGTCGGAAGACAAACGTATCTCAGGATTATTTTGCGGCGACCGATCTGACCTCCCGCCCGCGCACCTGCTCAGCCCGTAGATGTAGCAGACACCGACGATCTCGAGGAGGACGATGAAGAGCAGGGAGAAGGTGCAAGCGTAGTCGTTGAAGATGGCGAACCAGTAGTTGCCTGAGCCGGTAGTGAAGCCCAAACCCATGAGCAGACAAAGGAGACACACCAAACCTACAGAACCAGAACCGGGAGACATCCCTTATGCAGGAAAAGGCAGCGTGCTGGCAAGAACGGACACGAGTCCGATGATTGGGTGTGAACCAATAGAAGTGTGTTGGTCAGCCGTAAGAACTTCTGCAATACGGTGCGACGCTAGGCGTTCTCGCAATGTTGCCAGGACGCTACAGGAACTAAGCTCTGAGACCTAAGTGTCGCGGCGGTGGCGTTCGAATGTCCCGTCATCGCCCCCCGGGCGGATCTCACCGTTGATGGCCTGGTTGTTGAAGTGGCGGGAGAGGAACTTGGAGTCGCGCAGCGGGGTGACGATGGCGGTCACGTTACCCAGCATGCTCCCCACGCCCAGCATTAGCAGCATGAAGAAGTAGAGCACGGACCATACCTGGGGAGCGGGCATGTTCTTGATTGCCTCGCTGTAGACGATAAACGCCAGGCCCGTGCCCTCCACAGCCTGGGGAGAGACCGACCGGATGAACAAAGGGTGCATCAGGAGAGCGTCTGGCATCTCTAGCGCGACAAAATTGGTGCATTCAAAAGCTGCCATTGAATTGAATAGTTTGCTAAATGTATCTCACATCTCAGTGAGGTTTTTGGTCAAATCAGAGGGACAACCTAATCACCAGGTCCAAGGCACTCATTTAAAAAAGAATGTCTTTAAAACCCTTATTTCATGGTCAACAAGGTAACAGAACTACTCATCCTGCGCTCTGTTTCCTGACAAAGGCTGAAACTGCCGGCACACGTTGGCCTCATGCTGCAGTAAATTGGCCATTCGTGTAGTCAATTAGTCAGTGTATTCCTAGAGTGCTTTCTGAAGGGCTTCAGTTAAACAGAAGAGAGTTATTAAACTTCATCACGCTGAACACTACCGTCTGTAGTTCTGACTCCAAGTCGCAGTTTTCAAGTTTAGGGGTCAAGCTGGCAAACCGATCGGGGTACGTTCTGTTCAGCTCGGTCACCCAGTGGTCGACGTTTTCTGTGCTGATGGCGTCCTCTGCCACATCAAAGGAGTTTAACAGTAGCAGTCTCATCCTGCAACAGCAGCAAACGCCAGTTGAAGAACTACACCTCTTCCAACGTATACAGTAATGTAGTTTCATTCCATGACGACCAAACCTAATAAACCCCTAATTTAACTTTTCATTTTCGTTCCATCAAGATAATTATGATATTTTGTGTTAAGTTTTATGCATTTAGTCTCGGCTACCAGCACGAATCCTAGCTGCCGTCAGGCAACCAGAAAGCCTCTGGTGGTTCCTCTGAACCGCCAACCTCCAAATCATTTAACACGTTTTAAGATTGTCCAGCTATCCGAAGGGCAGGCATGTCACCGCAGCACCATTCCTCTGCAACCCGTCAGCAAGTCGCTGCTCAGGCACCTAAATATGCCTACAACAGCAGTGCAGTGACCGTAACCCTCAGTCTCCTAACCCCAAACGTGCGTGCTCCAAAGGCTTTCACCTCTCCAGGCAGCTCTCGTAGTTGAACGTGGCTTTGAAACCGTAGATGGAGAAGGTGACGACGCTGGCGAATATGGACGTGCCGCTGTTGATGACGGAAATCACCACGGCCTGCTGCTCAAAGTTGTTGCCGGGCTGGTTGTAGCTGGCGAACGCCACGAGGGAGCCGAACCCCAGGCCCAGGGAGAAGAAGATCTGGGTGGCCGCGTTGATCCAAGCCATGGGGTTGGCCAGCTCCTCCATCTGACGGGTGGATGGCGCACACACAAATGCTGAGTTCCGACGTGAAGTTCAGTGACTCTCTGGGGACCTAATGGCACCAGACGTTGGTCTCTTTACCTTGGGCGTGAACATGTACCAGACACCATTAATTGCCCCGTGCAAAGTAACTCCTCGAATCAGGTAGATGAACAAAACCAGGTAAGGGAAAGTAGCAGTGAAATACACCACCTGCAACAGAGGAGAAAGTTTTGAAAAGCTTCTTAACAATATCAATTAAAACAGATTCTTGCTGTGAAGCCGTCTATTTCCCTGCACCCTCAATTTAATGAAGGGAAATTCTAGTGCTGAAAGAAACTCATTAAGGTTAATTCACTGCATATGTTGTTAACATGTGGACCATTGTTACATATTTAAAGAACTGCCTTAAAACAGTTTATTTCCAACTAGGGTTATACTTTAATTATTGACTTCCATTTAATAGTTCACAACCACACCACAACCACAATGATTAAAATGGAGAAAGTATGACACACATCACAAGCGATGTATCATGAATATTTTCACTGTCTCACGAAGCAACGCTCAGCAGAAGGGGTGCACCTTTCCTGTGGACTGGACCCCCTTGACGATGCAGAGGTAGACCACCATCCAGGCCAGCAGGAGGCAGAGCGCCTGTCCCGTGTGGACGCCCCCGTTCTCCTCGATGGAGGAGGTGATGTTGAGCGTCTGCCTGTACCAGAAGTACTGCGTGGGTGTGCCCACCTCGCACTCCTCCAGGTAGCCCGTCCGGTTGCCGTTAGCGGGACACTCTGCCCAGGGCAGCACAGCCTGGGTCGACCACAGAGCATTATTACCACAATAAGCAGGATGGAAATGAATCCCAAACTCATGGCTACGCTGAGAAACGGATGAGTTTAATGCTTGTCTTTAGTCCTGTCGACACTGAACAGAAGGCCATGGATTTTTGAGCTGGGAGTTCAATAAAACTGTGCGTCTGCTTGGAGAAAGTGTTTGGCCTCAGATACTCTGGCGAAACACCTGAAATCCAGCTGCGTGAATGTGTAATATGGAACTAGTTTGGATGCCCGTGGGTTCGGATGTCGAGCCGACAGGACTGCGGTTAAAACGTGTCTGCTTGTGTGCGTGACGGGGAAGTTGGCTCACCTGAAATGAATGAAAGAGGTACCAGAAAGCCCAGGCGATAATCACATTGTAGTAAATGCACAGGTACATGGACGTGACAACGCTTGCAACACCTGAGAATGAGAGGTGAAACCATCTCCTTTTCAAACTTCACAAAAACCGCGCCCTTCACGCTAAACGTTGAACCCATTCAGACCGAGGGGCTGAATCGCTCGCAATAAGAACCCAATTCACGTGCATGCAGTAAAAAAAAAAAAAACCCCACAGTGGCAGTGAATGCTAATTTCTGTTGCCCCTTCAGATCTGAGACACTTGGCAAATTGGTGGGGAAAATTACCATTTCTGTGCTTGGCTACTTTGCAGGCAGTAGCCTTCTGAATGGGCGCTTTGTTAGAACAAGCTTATGGTCCAACATGGGCAGAAAAAAAAAACATCTGCGTGGCTCTCCGTCCCACACTCACCCACTCCCCGGAGGTAGGGGCTGATGGCCCCCCAGGCCCTGATACTGCCCCGGCGCATCCTCTGACCGATGGCCAGCTCCATGTAGAAGAGGGGCACGCCCTCCAGGACCAGCATGACCAGGTAGGGGATCAGGAAGCCACCTTAGGGGGTACCAAATAAACTCCTTGTACCTGGCCCAGCGCACACACACACACACGGTTTTACTTGATTTCACGTGAAGTCACCTATAAACAGTCGTGGCAAACATCTTTGTTTTGAACTACTGGTCCCACCGCAGGTGGCTTGCGTAATACAGCTTGAAGTAGCTGACCGCAGTTGTGGTGACCACAAGCCTCGTTAAGGATGAGAACCAAGTGTCAAGGGTTCGGACAGCCTTGTTATGTACCCAGTGGGACAGAAAGAGGTGAGGGGTGTAGGCGGGCGGGGCAGGAGACCCCGGGCTGTGAGCAGTGCGTCAGAAGGCCAGCGGGGAGCACAGGGCCTGTAATTGTCATCAATTAATCACAGGGGCTGCAGAGCTCTCCAGCTGTTTCCCTGCACCTCTTTGTTCTGACTCTAATGAACCGGGCCAAATTAAGCGCAGCAGAAATGCCTGATTAAATCGGATAAGGATTATTTTAAATTGTGGTGGGCGTTGAGAAAAGCCCTTCACCTTTCCAGTAAAGCCCAAATTCCCTGCCAGTTACACAGAATAAAAAAAAGTAATTGGATGGCCCTTGGCGCTCCCGATGGCTGCCATTGAAGTCATTATGGCCATGTATGCATCAGTATCGAATGAACAGTGTGCTAGATCTGGCTAAAAGAGAGTGTCTGAACAGTTCCCGTAATCTGTAGTGTGGAGTAAACGGCAGGTCATCTCAATGACAGGCGCATGTCTGTAACTAGCCAGAATATATCTGAAAACGCAGTAAAATGTAAATATCAGTTAATCTTGCAAAAGGCTTGCAGAGTTAAATCTGCAAGCCAGGAAGTACACTTCTGTTGTACTCCTGGCGAATGCACATAGCCTGTGTTGCTTCAGTAGACAGTAGACAGTAGACAGTAGACAGTAAAACTTAACTTGACCTGGCTGAAGGTCCCTGTTAAGCCATTAAACGCAGCTGCTTTGGATAAGAATTCCGACAACAAAAGATTCTGGGCTACCTGTTGTTGAGGAAGATGACTTACCTCCTCCGTGCATTTGGCAGAGGTATGGAAAGCGCCACACGTTCCCCAGCCCCACTGCATACGACACACAAGCCAGGATAAACTGCGTGGGACTGTCCCACGAAGGTCTTCCATCCTTCTGCATTCGCGAGTCCCGGAGAGTGACGGCGCGTACGACCCACGACCCTTTTTATCTGATACGTACCACTCTGGCTCTCTGTCTACCGAAAGCGGGAGCCCGTTAAAGGGACTTCACGTCTCAAGAAAAACAATCCTGTTAACAGGAACTCGGAAACGCGCCGCGGACGGGAAACAAGATGAGAGTTACGTTGCTTGAATTCCAGTGGAGTTTTAAAGCGTGCCGCTGAGCAGGGGAGGGGGTACCTTTGTTTAATTGGAGGGGCTCCCAGAAGGGGCATATTAAGCTGCAATTGAACAGATCAGACACTTCACGTGTTTAAATGGCAGTTCATGGTCTTTGTTTTAAAAAAGAATCTAGTTTAATATCCAGTAGTACATTTAAAATGCACACATTTTGCAATTGAGCTAAACCTTAAGCTGAACAAGGTTGATGACCATTTGTGGCCATTACTTCAAATTTGGTAATGTGAACAAATCCACTCATGGGTCCTCATTATGAAAGGCTTCAAGCTGGGGGTCAGTTATTGCCCTGCAATTCAACCGTCCCCCGCACTGAACCCAGCGCTGCTCCCTTCGCAGAACCAACGGAGAGAACAACCACAGTGAACTGTGTACCCCTGTGACAAAGGAAAATTATTCATGCTTCTGAAGAGCCCAAAGCGGAATCCCCCTTGAGTGTTAAAAGTAATTGGCGAGGCTATCGCATTAAATTGTGTTATTGTCAATCATATTAATCAGAAATAATTATTAGTATTAATGAAAAAAAAAACCTTGAGAGCCAACACTCACCTTGTTACTATTACTACACATCTTTGGGAGCTGTGCAGGAGAAAAGCCGAGGCAAAGATATTCAAAGGTCTACAAAAGCAACCAGTCCTTCACAGCACTGCCGGTTCTTCAACAGAGACTCCTCTCTGCTGTAAATTTTGCGTTAGAAGTAGAACGTTGGCACAACACAAGAATGAATAGCGCTGTAATGAAGAACCGGTGTCAGTTCTTCTGGGAGAGTGAACCCGATTTTATCCAGGGGCCTCGTGGAAAAAAGCTTTTTAGGATGGATGGGGTTGCACTTAATGTCTCAGAGTGAAAAAAACTATGCCAAATGGATGCTCCCCTAAGCAACCGCGACTCCAACGTCCCCACCCCCTCCATGGACCAATACCAGCCTGTTTGTGCCCTTCCCTTGAACTGCCTAGTTTGTACTGTACTGACTTGAAAATAGGGGCTTCATGTTATGTTGATGTTATGTAATGTGGTACAGCCAGTCGTCTCTAGATATCCACAAGGGCCCTGTTACTGGTGGAAAAAAATGCATTGTTTACAATTTACTCTTCTCTTGATGACTGATTTACATCCGAAACACCAGGTGAGAAAACTTGTTATCCAAATTACTATCGCAGTGAAACAAGAAGTGCAGTAGAATGAAAAACAGAACACACTACAGCCCCTGAGAACTGGGATGGTCCATTCAAATTTATCGTGGCGCTGCTGAACCAAACCTACACAAAGAGCGTTCTTACCACTAGAGGGCCCTAGGCGAAACGGGAACATTGAGTTTTTTTTCTAATTTACGACCCTGACGATAATGGATTCGCGTGATAACGCTGCGACTTGGATTGATTGGGTTTCATTTTTTGTAGCTAGGGACCTCTTAATTCCCTGAATATAACCCTTTTGAACCCGCATTGTTTGTCTGTAAATACAAAGCGCTGTCGCTGCCGTCTTCCAAATGTGTAGGATTTAAACCGCTAGTTCGTGTTCTAGGATTGTCCCAGAAACTGTTGGAAAGAGGTTATGGCTGCCGTCAAATCCAACCTAGATTAGGGACGATGTAGAGTGATGCTGAGGTTGAGGTTTACCAAAAAATTTAATTGTCCCAAATCACTCACGTCCAAACACACCATTCATAAATAAATAAATAAAAAATATTTCCTAAAACGTATACTTCTACAATTTGTATGTTATGGAAAAAAAACACACGAGTAAAACTATTTTAAAACAATAGGCTACATGTGAATGTGCAGATGAACGGGAACAGTTCTATAGCGTTGGGCTTTCTGGTAACCCGTAGAAAGAGGCTTTGCCAAAAGATATGACGTAGAAGGTGACTCTTCTGAATGACCGACCAAACTGAACGATGTTTCTAGTTAGCTGGCAAGCGAGCTATCATCATATTTCGTCGAAGTAGTTGCTTATTACTTTTCGTTTGCTTGATCCAACGTGTGGCTTCTCTAGCGTAAATATCGACCCCACGCTCGCGTAGTTTAATATTGGTTTTCCTGTGTATATTTTATTATATTTTTTTAGAACACTGCTCTGAAGGTAGTCTCGTGAAGTCGTTGTTACTTGTTACGCCGTGTTAAACCGACATGTCAAACGCTGGTTACTTTATGTATTTTGCTTTTGGAAGCAACTTGCTGAAGGAGAGGCTACAGCTAACAAACCCGTCGGCGATATTTCACACCACTGGGAGGTTGAAGGTAACGCTGTCTTAAATGTGTTAATTAAAACAATAGTTATTTTCCGTTTCAGTTTCCTTTAGAAGGATTAACGGGCTAGTAGGGCGCCGATGAAGTGAATAATTAGCTAGCTAGATAATTTGCAACAGTATAGTAACTTCACTAATATAATAATAATA
>JAOYSI010037881.1:13844-29014 GCA_025775065.1 Hiodon alosoides
GGGCGCCGATGAAGTGAATAATTAGCTAGCTAGATAATTTGCAACAGTATAGTAACTTCACTAATATAATAATAATAAAATAATAATAATAATAATAATAATAATAATAGTAAAATTGCGGTGTGTCATCACGTTAAGCCTTCAAAGCCAATATTCGCGTCGTTCTTTGATATTAGAAATACTCCTGTATTTCCTGGGTATATTATATCTAACGATTCGGTGAACGAGTTAAACTGATTTCGTAGTGAATCTAATTTTTCTTTCTGTTTGTACCCAGGACTATTTCCTCACGTTCGGATTCTGGGGCGAGCAGTTGGACAATAGGTGGCACGGGGGTGTAGCCACTATTGAACAGAGCAAAGGGGAGGATGTATGGGGAGTTGTCTGGAAGATGAGTTATGACAATCTGGACAGTTTGGATAAGTAAGTCGGGGTATACTGTGCGTTTATAGTGTTCACACGTCAGTTACTAAATCGCTACGCCCGAGTTGCTGACTCTGACGGGTGACACGTTGTTAAGTCGGCAATTTGTGTCATTTTGGAGGCAGGAGTGTGTCGATATTGGCATGTATAGCCCCCTGGAGGTCAAAGTGGAAACGAACGAAGGAGATCTCCTATGTCGAACTTATCAGATGAACAAATTCAGAGCCAACCCCCCTTCGCCTCAGTACAAACAGGTAAGATTGCAGTTCCGAAAACGTTATACAAGAACCCTTCCCCCATCACATCCATCAAGAAAAATAACGAACAGATCCCAAAGAGGAGTGAACACAAAGACACTGTTAAGCTAGACAAGAGAGTCAAGTCATCATTTAAAACCCTTGCTTAGGCGCCTGTGGTCCACATAGTTTTACATGATTTTAGTTTGTCCTTTGTTGTTTTTGTCAGGTTGTATGCCTTGGGGCCCAACAGAACGGTTTGCCCCTGGATTACATCAAGAAGCTGGAGGCAGTGGAGACGAATAACTACAGCGGGCCGTCCATTTTAGATGACATCACTCAAGCAATGAAGTAGTGTTGGGGGAAAAAACCAAATGTGACAATGATTCCGTACAGTTGGGGTTCCTTTTAAAGTAGCGTTTCACAGAGTTAAACAAAGCACGTGAACATTGTTGGCCACAATTCTCTTCAGATTTCTTATCAGGATCTAAAGATGCATCGAAATGAAGACAAATTCAGAGCCTTTATCTCATTCAAAGGACTTAATTTGGCATTGAATGGCTTTTCAAAAAGCTCACCGACACCTCCTCACCTTGGGCATTGCTTTTTATATCCAACCTGCTGGACAGAGTGCACCCTCATTACCTGGTATTTAACGATGGTGTGATGGTGTGAAGGTGTGGGGGTTCCCATGTCAGCTGAAGTACCATCCAAGCTGGCTGCCAGGTAGGGATCGCGGACTACATCAGTGACTGAATTATCTACGTGCTCGTGCTATATTTCAGGAACATGGTTGTCGTAGAGGAACCTAATCTGTTCAAAGTTCTCCCACCGAGTATCATGTAAAACAGTGGGCACTTTGCAACTGAAACTGGGAGTTCGGTGGGGACCTAGTCATAAAGAATCCTGGAAATATCCTAAATGCAACAATTGAAAAATGAGTGAACAGGAAATTGGTTGGTTGGTGTCATTGGTTTGCCAATGACAGATTTTAGTTATGAGTTCTTAGCAGCCACAGATATTATAATACTTGTACAAATTAATGTTTAATTTGTCACTGTCAAAGGCTGATTTTGTACACAAAAGTTTGAGGCATTGTGGATTTGTGAAAGGTAAAAAAATTAAACTATGGCAAACTAGAACATGAACTGAAATTTAAAGAATGATTGTGTTGATTCTGTGTTTTTCAGAAACTATGAATGGAAACCTGAAAATGTATAATACAAAGTCAATCATCGCAATTACAAAAAAAAAAAATCAATCCAGTCTTGAGAAGTTTATTTTTACATTCTTTTCCAACCGCACATTCATATTACACACAAGAAAGTCCTGAAAAGATTTTGCTCTTTCAATATTTATTTACATATTTAACACAAATGGAATGTCACTTAAATGGTGTATGGGGATCTTGATCATCTAGTTTCACAATATAGCCCTGTCAAATAGTACCAATGGTGTCCTTTAAACATATTTCTGTTCAGCTCAATCATTATCAAATGAGGTAGGCCTCTCTCATTAATTGCCAGCCAAATTAAGTGGGTCCCTCCCTCTCATCAATTAATCCCCCCATCCCTCTCAAACTTGGTGGGTCCAGACCTCCCACTTAGCAAATACAGCCTTCTTTGTATTCCTACTTGAAATAGTATTCTCTTTCCCTCCTTCAAATTGACTCCCGAGAAGTTTTTTTGCTTCATTTTTGGAAACTAGAGAAGAATGCTTAGCTAACAATGACAGTGGTAACAGTTATTTTAATTTCTTAGTCAAAGCCAAATGGAAATATGGAGGGCCCGTATTTCACAGTGCGGCATACGCAAGCTAAGATCCCATTCCAATTGTTAAAGCTGAATACCTTGCTAGTGCATTTTTAATCAGTGGGGTTTTGCCAGGTAGATTCAATTAAGGCTGTCAGTCTAATCATTTAGACTCAAATGCACTTATACCACATGCACAAATTACCATATTGAAAACATGTAAATAATATAACGGTCAGTTTACAGCATCGCTATAATTACAGTTTTCCATTGTGAAAGGGCTTTTCAGCCGCTCAGCTGACATTGTAATGTGCATGATTTGGTATTAAATGTTGAAATGTCTTCATTTAGTTTTAATAGGTTGCTGTCCTTACTCACAAATTTCCCCCAGAATCATATTAACTTGATTGCTCGAATAAGTACCCGCTTGTGAATCAGCTATACAGAAGCTCAGAAGTAATACTTGATCGACATGCTTGTGTTAAGTAACATAGTAGGCAAATACAAACTTTGTCATGATCATGATGGTAAAATATAGAGGTGATGAGCCCAGCAGAAGCTCTACTCCACACACACACACACACAATTATTCCTAGCGCCATTGCAGCTTTCTGAACAATTGAGCCCAGCACTGCCGTCCAAGTGACAGAAGCCCGGAGTGCGGAGTGCTATGATGTCCCAAGCCTCAACGTGCTGGATCACAGGTACCTGTACTCTTAGACCAGATTTAACTGAGAAGGCTGAAGGGCGATGCGATTAGTCACCACAAAGACAAAGATCTGTTACTCTTACAGTCACCACACAGGGGCGCTGCTCTCCCCATAATCCCCAGCATAACATGGGAATTATGAGGGGAAAAAAATAATTCAAGTCATGCAGGCTCTGCACTGATTGGCTCGTTGTCACTATACTTTAAAAGGCACTAGTAAACACAGATGGCAAGTTGTGTGACTCACTTTAGAAATCCAGAATACAACTAGCACGGTCACAGCCAAAAGCAAATTGTGTGATTTTGGAATGGTCAGCAAACCAAATATGGGAGGGGTTTGCTTCTGCGCAGAACCTCCTGATTGGTCTTGCAGAAGGAGAGAGTTGACTGGCTATAAATAATCGGGTGAAAGCCCAGACTGCCATAGTCACTTCAGTCTGTTGATTGAGAATGACTGTGCAAACAAACGTACAGGTATAGGTATGCAAAAGTGATTCCCTGAAGATGGCTTTTAATACGTTTTGGCACACCTGAGTGGCGAGGTTCTGTTTTTGGTTCGTGCATCACCAGAACTTGATCATCATCCTCCTCCATTCTTGGCAATGGGCTTGAGAAGTGATTCATATTACTGTCTGTGCTCCTTTAAATTAAAACCTGGGGGGGGGGGGAGCACAATTCATCAGAGCTACTGTGTAGAGAAATGTAAGAAAAAACGAATTAAGAGCTAGTTGAAAATAAGCTTTGAATATGTTTTTTCTTTAGTTTTTTTTTTTAGAGAGAGAGAGAGCTGCAGATGGATAAAGTAATGACGTCATTACCTGTGCAAATATACGGAGTCGCTTAATTCGAAGGATGTTCTGGACATGATCGGTTTACCTCAAACCACTCGTCTATACACCTGCAGGGAGAGAAACAAGATTTACCAGTCAAGCAGAGCAACACTAGTGGGCGTTTCATCGTTGGTGTCCTTTGTGATGAATGGCGAGGCAGGAGAAGTGTGTGTGTGTGTGTGTGTGCGTGCATGCAAAAGCCCCCACCCTTTGTGGTAAATGCAGAGACAAGGCAGTCGTGCGATGGTGTCTCCCTGCACCAGCTCCACCAAGCAGATCGCACACTCCCCGGCATCCTTTACCAGAACATCCTCTGCAGAGAAAGGGGGTTACAAGATGAAAATCCAGAAACGCAGGCCTTCACACTTCGTAGTTCAGGAATGCATTCGTTAACACAGAGGCAGGACCAGATTGGAAGTCCTGCTTCTGAAATCCAGAACTTAAGTTAAACAATCTTATAAAAGCTGACATTCAGAATTCAATCTATGGGTAATGGAATTATTAATTGGACACAGCGATTGTATTAAAGGGGTAATCCAATCTTGCCACACGGGGGAGCCAATGATTCAGTTTACAACAGAGCAGGTCTAAAGATTTAACTGTATAAAATGCAATCTCATACTGTATGTCAGGTATAGAACACATCTAAGCTCAAATGTATTTAAGGTTTAGAATATTTTTTAATCTCCTGCAAAGATCACAGGGGGTTTTCAGTAGTTGATATTGGCCTTGCTTCTTCGCCAATTTCAAGACACTCTTTTCATTGCCATGACTCACAGTAATCAAAACAACCCACAGCCTTCCCATTTTCTTTTGGCAAATTACTTAAAAACAAACGCAGGCAGAGAAATCCCACAATTGCGGTTATACTCTTGAGCAAAGTACCTAACCTTCAGTAAATATCAAGTTATAAATATAACAATTTTAAATGTAACCCAAGTGCCTCTGGATAAGCCTCTGCTAAGCAACTTCATAGATAATAACGTCATTGTATTTCCATGACAGCAGCGTGGTTCAGTGCCTGTGGTGTACCATTACGTGTTCATAGTCAAAACTGGTGATACAGAAGCCATCCCAGACATTAATCTCTCCTCTCCTCTCCTCTCCTCTCCAGCTGGTCTGGTACCGGACTGTGCAGGACCTGCTCTCTGAGCCTCTATTTGGGCACACCACAGCGGAGGCTGGGTTCTTTGACCCCTGGTTCTTTCTATACCCCGAGGTATATATGAGTATATATGAGTATATATGAATGCCCTGGAGGAAATCATCGCTTCACACAGATGGGGCAACCTAAGGTGTGTTTTGGCTAAAATGATTCATGAGACAGAAGATGATCTCCGTGTCTGTGGCGTGCATTGACATGACACTATGTGACTGACTGAATCGGTACTGGTTGGGGTTCCCTCTCGCTTTGCAGAGTTTCTATTCTTCGCCTGAGGTGTTGATGGGAAGGCCGGTGAGCAGCCAGTCATA
Source organism: Hiodon alosoides (assembly GCA_025775065.1). Lineage (NCBI taxonomy): Eukaryota > Metazoa > Chordata > Actinopteri > Hiodontiformes > Hiodontidae > Hiodon > Hiodon alosoides. Next base: position 19,267 of record JAOYSI010037881.1, read on the forward strand.
GCCAGTAGCCAGCTGGCTAGACAACGCAACATCAGGTGGGGCAGCGGTTAAGGCGTTGCACTAGTAATTAGTGGTTGAAGGCTGAAATCCAGAAAGGGAGATTTCATTTCTACCTTTGGGACAGATACTTAGCCTGAACTTGTTTCAGCTGTGTGATTTTTTTTTCAGACTTTAGCCGATCTCATTTGAGAGACAGAGGTGTATGTCCTCTAGGAAAATGAATGGGGTATGAAGGCCCCAGACCCCCTGTCCTCACCCCACTCCGGGGCGGTGCTCAATGACAACCGCTTCCCATTTCCCCTTGCCACAGCAATCCGATGAGATCTGGCAGGACCTCATGTCATTACTGACAACGCACGGCGTCGACTCAGCTAAGCCAAAACAGGGGATCGTATGCAGAGTCCCCACTCTCCCTGCTGATGTAAGCCGTATCGTTTTTTTTATCGATTAAAACACCGGGGCGAGGGGCAGTCCAGAAGCCATGCAGTCTCCTCGCGTGGCCTCTCGGCGCCAACTCCCGTGCTCGGGATGGAAGGCGCAGAGCTGACGGAAACCCGAACGGAAAGGTAAACCCACATTAGGCCACCGGTTCCTAACGTCTTCCTGTCCTGTGGTGCGCTTTCCTGTTGCAGGCTTGTCAATGACTACTAAAGTCAACTTACCCTGTCCCAGTGGCCTGAAGCACATCTGTACAATAAAGCCAGAGAGAAGCTCCCTATCCATTTACTCTCCACAGTCCTAGGATCAGGGTTTTTCTAAACTACAGACTTTAACTACAATTGTAGTTACAGTTTTAACTACAATTTAACCACAAAAAGGACTTCAAAGCAAGCGCTGCAACAAGGGTAAATTGAAGGCTAAACTTTACATTGGATGCAACACATGAGCTGTAATATAGGTTGAGAGAGCATTGAATCTTTCAAGCGTTATACACTTTCCATTACAGGCGAGGCGGCAGGCTAAGAAGCAACGGGCTAACCCCATTCACCATTCCTCCGTCTCAAGTTCCCATGTTCCTCTAACTCACGACTGTTAGCTATCGATTTCGCTCTGCTTTTCTATTAGTTTCTTTATTGCTCTGCCCCCAGATACTTCTTTAATCACCATTAAAAAATCACAGAGAGACATTTTGATATGCTAGAGGCGTTGACTGGCATGTTGGGCAGACGCACCAGCTGCGGAGGCTACTGCGCAACGCGGTGAAGACCAGCCGAGCAGGCGAGAGTTCCGTGGTGTGGACGAGCGAGACCGCGCCCGCCAGGGACCGGAAAGACGAGTCCCTCTCACTTCAACACCCACAAGAACAGGCTTCCCCTGATAAAACCCCAGAGGCTCCGCGATATGGAGGAGAGGATAAATGCACGCTGCAGATGCATGCCCCGTTTTGCATCCATAACGTGCCGCTCACTGCCCTCTCTAACCTTTCCGCTGTGTGTAACTAGGCTCTAAGTTCCCCCTTTTATTGTGTTCAACCGCAACACGCACCAACGTCTTGCAGCACACAGTGCCCAGGACCGGGAATCGAACCCGGCTCCCTTTGCCGCCGCACACGAGGCACTGACTGAAGGAACCAATCCTACTCTCGTCTTTGATTACAGGAAGTGACGTTGCTGTCCGTACCGAACTCCTCGAGCTCCGCTGCATCATTACATCTGCGCCAGTCTGAGCCCCAGTGCATTGTGGGCCGGGGATAACATGGACAACTTCTTCAAACACGTCTTTTCGAAGCACCAGCTGACCAAAGACCCGCTGGCCTGCGCACGGTCCTTTACAGGCTTTGGCTCCAAAGACGGTTGATTGGTGATTCAGCTGAGCTCGTGCAGACACACATCATTGTGAATGAGGTGATATAAGCCACTGCACACAGGCAATGTTTTTGTCCCCATTGTAACTCAGATTGCCACTGGCTCGTCCTCTTTGCCAGGGAAATGAATAGCACAGGAATAAATCAAAAATACATCATCAGAGCTGTCACATCCCAAAATAGGTGCAGACATGGGGAAAGTTTACAGGGCACCGTCTGGCATGCAAGCAGGCGCCCTCCCTACCGTGCAGAGATCGGGGATTCCTTGCACCTAGGGGCAGAGTCAAACTAACTGACAGAAACTCAGGAGCAATCCTGTGACCCTTAGTCCGTAAGTGCATTACACCAACCTGTGGCCCAGAGCTAAAAGGACTCATTCCTCCTTTGTCTGGCACGCAGGTTCATTTCTGTCAATCACAATCGGCACCTGCTTCCTCACAGGTGCCAGACTTTCTCCACAGCACTGGGTGTGTGAACGGCAGCATGTCACTTGATCGGATTGGGGGCCGCTCTTGCGGTGAGCCACGCCAGGGACTCCCGTTACTGACTGATTGCTCTGGGAGGCCCGTCGCCTCCGTCACATCAAACGCATTCCTGCCGGGACAGCTGGGGGGGGGGGCGCCCCTCCTGATTGGTCGAGGTGGAGGAGGTGAACAATGCCTCAGTGTGACCCGTCGCGGTGGAGCGAGGACACGGTCCTTAACGGGCAGATCGTCTCGCGGCAGTCGACCACGAGGTTCAACTGAAGCGAAGGTCCCATGCCTTTGGCTCATTTCCTGTTTGGGTGACCTATCCGGCTTCAGGAAAGCCTGACAGGGCGAACGGAGGAGACGGGGCACCGCCTTACCATTGTACGTGACCCGGGGCTTGGTTAAACACATGACCAGGTGCAGGTCCATCTCGTCGGTGGGGAAAAACTTGGAGCAAACGGGGCACTTGAAACCTGAGGAAAGGGGAGGATGAAAGAAGTCAGCCCGGGCTTTCATACGGGCCTTCAGGGAGAAACGGGTTTTGATTCCCGAAAATAAGCAATGTCATTTCAAAGCATTTCACTACTCTTAACAATGTAAAACGTGATTCTGACACTCGCACACTGTTGCATTTACGACAAAAAGATGTTACCAGCCTATAGCACAAAGAAAAAGAAGAGTTGTACTCTGTCATGTAACCAGTCACAGTTCCAGCGTCCCCTCAAATTTCTCAGGTTTGGCGAGGTCACACCCCCACCCGAGTTGGGTCTGTTGTGATTCACCTGAGACCGCAACAGAGCATTCAAACTGCTGTGTACGGGGGAACAGAGAGAAACACAATCTCGCCGGCTTGGATTTCCCCCCGGCCCTTCCACTCAATGGCTTGCATTTTGCATGCAATGTAGCCTCACACCTTGAGCTTTAAAACCTCATATTTACTGTAACCTGATCAATAAACCGTTCTCAAGAAGGGCACCTGCTAGGCTAACAATGACCCTGCAGGTAATGAGCATTCAGTAGGAGTCAAAAAAAAAAAAAGAGAGAGAGTGGTGGATAGCATTTAAGATATCAACGGATATGAAAAAAAGAGTCTCTTTAAAAACAGGACTGTTTTAAATAAACAACTGTTGGTCTGTACATTCGTCTCAGAGGGGGTCGAGTTTCTGTTTCAAGTGTCTCGTTCTTCCCTAAACATGTCCACCCACATCTATTGTTTTGAATCACCAAAACTTGCTGTATCAAGATGACCCTCGGAGGGTCAACCCAGTACGGAGTGAGTTCTACAGCGTTTGTCGTTTCAATTCGTCAAATGTAATACCGGTGGTTAACAGGCAATGCAAACAAAGAAATACCAATAGCATGTCCTACAGTATCCAAGCGATCTTGTTGGGACAAGTGTGAATGGTGAAAAGACTCGTTTTTAAATCGCAGTTACCTCCAAGGCCCCCCAACTCCCCCACACATACACACACACAAACGCGCGCACACTTCATTAAGGGGAAAACTAGGGCCTGAGAATAAAGATCTGCTACATCACAGACATCCAATCTGCTATAGAGAATGAGGGAAGACCAGGCTTGCTGGCCATTCACAGTGACAAACTCTCTGCAGCTCACAGCCGTTCAGACTAGGTTGCAGCTGCACACAATGTGGCAGGTGGCCCGCTTCCAGAATACAGCCCAGTGAATACCACACACACTTGTGACCGGGTCGCTAGAATAACTAGGTTTAGCACAAATTACTCTCAGGCGGCGCAATCAAATGTTATGCTCGAAACGGGTCGCGCCTCAGTGTTTACCAAGCTGAAAACACACCGTGAATGCCACCCCTATAATGTGCAAATACCGGAGATGGTGTTTGCGTAAGTCGTGTGAAAGGGAATGGACTTTTTCCATCTCCACTGTCACAGATGGGCCACAAAGCTCAGTTATGATCCGAACGCGTGTCGTCACCGCTGCACTCTGAAGGCAGTCGTCATGTTTATAGGACCTCCACACCAGTTCAAACTCACTACAGCAGCTTCCTTCTGCCAGACACTGCCAGATTAAGACGGTATTGACTTGTGGCCAGTCGAAATGAGGAAACGTTGCATCGAGGTTCGATATCTCAGATACAGCTGTGCGAGTGACTGATTATAAAAACAACTCTGATTAGATTTATTCAGGCAAACAAAAACCTTTTCTATAGGGAAGTCCAATGTTGTCTCAATTCCACTGCTACATAAACAGAGCTCCTCTCCCACCCCACATCAGGCCAGCATGGCCATGGTCACTGTGGGGAGGCGATAGGGCTCTGGTGGTACAGTGTTGAATCTACTGTTGCAACCCTTGTGGATACAGTAGAGACGAAACTGTTGACGTCTAATTGCCCCTACACTTGGTGTGGTGCTCAATCATAACACGAGGAAGCGTGCGAAAGTGAGGAAGATGCTGATGCTGTGTTCCTGAAACGTGGCCAAAGAGATTACAGCGATCAGTGAAATACACCAAGTCACAACCATAACAGCCTAACAGAGAGAGAGAGAGACCTCTTATTACACATCATTGTCAAAACAAATGTCAAAATCCAATGATAAACGTTTCCCTCTGCTCAGTTATCCAGAACTGTCTGCATTTTCACCCTTGAATCGTGTTAATACTGATGAAGTGCCTTGACCCCCAAACAGTCATCACCAGTGCAGCACTTAGGCTGTGTACTGTGAGTGAAGAGAGCCAGGCAGAGCACTGTTTAATACAGTAAGAGTAGGTAGTCTTCATCACTGACATGTGGAGGCCATCCCCCCCCATGGGGGGATTCTCCTTCCACCATGACCGGACACGAATGCTCCGATGGCCCGCCTCTTCCCTGGCGATTAAACTCGGTCAGAGCACTGGTGCGACCGCACTGTCCAGTAGGCTAGATGTGGGCGCCTCATGCTGCAAAAACACAATTCCCTGACATAACCAACCTTTGCAGTAAACGCATGCTAAGGTGCCCCGCCCTGATAAGTAACAGCCACATCGTTTGCAGGGATTCACGACTAATTCACGAAAGAATAATCGTTCTTCTCCGAAGTCCCTTTGGGGAGCCTTTGTGAACTCCCTGTGTGCCATTGGCTTTAACAGAATCACAGGTGTTGGCATTGTTAAGCCACTTCAATGCAGAAGATTTGCATCGTGTACATCCTTTACCTACCTCTTTGTAAAAAGCAAATCCAAAACCAGCCACGGCAGCAATAACAGTAATTTCACCGCCGAAAAGAAAGCGAAAATGGTGAAATTGGCAGTGAAAGGTGAAGTTTAATAATAGAGGCAGCCGCCAGGCTAGCCACAGCATTTGCACAGATGGAACGAATGATCCGCTTGGGTCCAGCTCCAGCCCAAGAAAACAAGCTGAGCTGACCCCATCTCTCACTCCACCTCAGCATTGTCACCCTCTGGGCCCTGCTGACGCAACCTTGTGCTTGCCACATCTCAGCTCCCTCATCTGATCCAGGGCTCCAGGCATAGTGGTGGTGGACACACTTTGACCTCAACTCATCTATTCATTTGATCCCTGCCTGGTGACTCCACGCTCAGGCTTTCCAGGCACAACAGTGTACTCATTGTCGGAGTAAAAAAACTGCTTCTACAGCAAGAGAGGAAACCGTCCAGAAATCCTCAACGGCGTCCTGTGATTCAGACCCTTTGTCGAGAGGTGGAACAAAACTTCTAACTTAACGTGAAGTAATCATAAACAAAACTGACAGCAGAACAAGGACACGTCATCATGTCTCCTTTAAACAAAGCTAAGGCAGCCGAGAGAGATCTCTCAGAGATCTTTGAGTACAAAGTGCCCGCCAATCAGGCTCTTAACACCAACCTCCGTCCAGGCCTAGAACCTCCAAAATCAAATATTACATGCACTTCAAGGCTGCAGACACCAACAACTTCCCGGTAAACGAACCTCTTTCCACATCTGTCCAAACCTCTTTCCACATCTGTCCCGGCAGTTGCGGTTAATAAATCAAAGGCTGACCTGAGCCTGTGTGTCAGCACACAGTTAATGGGTGTGGGGGGACAGGTGGTACAATCAAGCTGAAGCATTTTAGAAGCACTGTCCACCGCTGTGCCCAAGTGTAGCTCAGTGGGGAAATCACACTATCCTGCCCTATAAGTGCCCTGAAGCCTTTTTTTTTTAAATCACACGTTCATTGTGTCAGACGCTTAATAGACGTCAGCCCGAGAACTTCCGCCAAAAATAAAATCTCTGCCGGTATACTAAGAATAAGACAGGTATGGCATGTCAAGGAAAGCCAGCCGGTCCAACACTGCACACACTTGGCGCAGGAAGACGCGAAAGCGGAAATGGATATTGCACGGGGCCAGTTTTAGTAACGGACCAACGGCGTGGATGGGACACGCATCGGGGCATAAACTTGCTACAGTGATTTAGCATTACTGAATAGACATGAGGGCGCTAATGTTAAATCATAACTGGCACAGCATTTTAGGCCTTCAGACTAAATATATAGCCGCTATTTATTATAAGCTGTAAAGTAGTAACAGCTTATCATAAACCAGTGTGAAGGACAGATTCTAGTCTTTACCGGCAAAAATACTTATGAGCCTCAAGGGGGACAAGGGTTAACTAAAGGATTTTGGGCTTGCAGAAACGGCCGCTAAGCATGGTTAGGGAACTGGGGAAAAAAAAAACCCAATGTTGGTGATGGGGGAGGGTCAGATGAGGAAGTCACCAACCATAAAAGTCTGGAGGCAGGCTGAAGTGATCTGCAATCGTGTTGACAAATGAGCAACATGGCGCTCTGATATCGTTTCCCGTGGGGCTCTTTTCATGGTTTGGTTTGCAAAGACGAAAAGCCACAAACGGAAATCAGATGCCTATCAACAATAGAAAATGTAGAGGTGTTTGTACAACTGGAATACCCGTGGACATGCTCTCGGAGAATACGTTTTCGCCCTTAGATCCACCTACCAACAATTCAAGCGTCAGAAAAGTGTTAGGTAACAAAACCAACTGGATTGCAAAAGTATGCATTGGAGACAATTCCTACAAAACATGTTGACACCCATTTAACTGAATACATTTATAAATGTAAAAGCAAATTCTTTCCCCCACATGGAGAAATTCCTACTTGAAGGTTTGGTCACTCTTGTTGACACATGAAACAAAACCCGTGACTGGAAAATATCCACGTGAAGGCACGGTTCTTAATTACATTATAAACAACATTGTGAGCTGGGTTTTCTCAGATTTATTCACCTTTGAAAACAAAGTACTTGAAAAACTAAATCATATGTTTTGATTAATGTTTGTTTAAATTGAAATGCATTCGCCGTGTAGCCGTGACCTTGTTATTTAAATTTACTACGCGCGGCGTAAGAAATTTAGTTACTCAGACCGACGGTTTAATTAACAGTTTTAGGCTCTAGAAAAAAACGACGTTGTAGGAGAAAGTCCTTGGCAGACTTCATTCATTATTTTTTAACTTGAAGTTAATTGTGATACTCACTTTATCATGCAAATCCTTACCTTCAAATAGACGAGAAGAAAGGTGTGAAGGTAACGATCCAATTAGAAGCCGGGCACTTCCATTCGACCTGTTCCTTTCCCCTGGGCTGTCATCTGGGGTGCTATTGCCGGACTCTTGTGAGCCGGGGGTGTTCACGCCGGACTGGTACAGTGACTGCGGCCTAATTCCTTCACTGCCCCCAGTAGACCTTGTTCTCGAACGAAGGTGTTGACTTGCCATCGGCGCGACTCTTGAGGCCCCGTTTGCCGACGCACTGTAGCCATGATATCGCATAGTCATTGCCGCAGTCCTATCGTTGTGGCTGGAGTTGCTCGAGGGCACATCCGAGCTGGAGTAAGCCCTCGCCCTACCATTCTCAGCTGTAATACTTTGTTTTGCCCCCATATCTGATACCAAAACCAAACTTTCCGTAAATGATCACTGGTGATTACTGTGCTGTACCAGTCAGACAACAGGAAAAATGGTTGCTTCTAAGTTAAAGCGCAAGAAATAGGAGTACTTCAATTTTTTAAATCGTTCTCGACAATAACAGCACATTAAATATATTTAACACGCCATAGAAACGCCGCCGGTGCAGTAAATTAACTTAACACAAGGAGCGTTACATATCAACATAAAATAAAAACACTTTTAACGTGTTCAAGACATGTTCCGGTGATATTCAGCGCCCACTTGTTGAACACCAGCTGTTAAAGCGTTCTTCGTCTCAGTTTACTGTTTTAGCGTAATTTTCTTTAACTGCCTTCTTAGTAACGTCTTCTCCGCCATATCTCTTCTTTATAATAAGGAAGTGAAAAAGACACTTCATTATTACGCGACTACAGACGTTTGAAGTGTATACATGTAGAAGATAGCGAGGCCAAACAGAAAAGGTTAAACCGACGAGCAGAAGTAAAAGCTGGAGTGCGGCTTTTCCTGAGTCGGTTGCTCAGTAAAAGTCAGCGACTGCCCACCCTCGCTTTGTGTCAAGTGACGTCAACACCCGAGAGACAAGCTCAGCAACACCGACGGTAGCAATCATGACAGATAGTAGCGGTGCACATGCACACAGGCAGTGCAACATTGTAGCGCTTTGTCCTATCGGTCCTATCCTAAAAGAAATAAAAATATTCAGTACGTCACCTAGATATTTGGGAACTGTTCGTTCGCTCTTCAGACTTCGGCTTAAAAAAGGCACACTCAAACTTGTTTTCTGTGGGCTACTGGTTACTTATAGCTACGGCTGAAGTTGTAGGTTGATTAATGTAAATAGAGCTTCAGCGTCGCGTATGCATGTATGTGGCTAATTTATACAGCATTAAAGTTGTATTCAGATGAACGTATAGAGCATACTTAACGTTGTCAGATAATTAATGTCCGCTACGTAAAGTTACCAAAAACGTGCATCCTGGTCTCGAAACTGTCAGAGCACGGGCTCTGTGCATCTTAAATTTTAAGTTTGAAGTACACCAGGGGGTATCACAGATTGGCTGAACCAAACGCTGTTCTTCGCAGTCTGTCCCACAAACAGTAAAAAAAAAAAAGAAAATCAATCGAAAAGTGATTGACCTACGTTATTTTATATTGAACATTGTTCACCTGACATTGTATTTAAAGGGTAGTTGGAGTGTGTCATGGACGACGTTAGCCTTAACCGCTGCAAGAGATGTGGTTCCCCGTGGTTCCTTATCCGAAGTCTTATTTTCGGGTTGTTGATCGGGGACGACTCTGGACAATTAATCTGTCTCAGACGGCGAACTGAGGACATAGTTTTTGATTTGGTTTAGCCTTCGTGGGTGTGGTTGTGAGTAATGCCGTGCTGCACAATAACGTCTCTCGACATGCGGAATTTTAAACCTTTACAAATGCATTTTTCTCACCAGCCCTCCTTTTTGTTATTATTATGGGTCGTAAGAGCTGGATTGAAACTAGCGTGCGTAAAGCCCAGTCACTGAAGATTTTGCCTGGTGGCTCAGCTCATGG
>JAOYSI010037892.1:6574-20378 GCA_025775065.1 Hiodon alosoides
ACAAGACGATAGGGACACACAGATAGGCACAAGACGATAGGGACACGCCGATAGGCACAAGACGATAGGGACACGCCGATAGGCACAAGACGATAGGGACACACAGATAGGCACAAGACGATAGGGACACGCCGATAGGCACAAGACGATAGGGACACGCCAATGGGCATACACCGATAGTCGTACTCTAAATTCTGGGTGTTAAAAAAAGTGTGTGAGTGTGTGTCTGTGTTCACTTACAAGAAGTAAGTGAACACAGAAGCCTTTGGGAGTTATTGTGACATATCTCCATTGTAGCCTTTACTTAAGCCCATGGCCCTAAAGCATAAAGACGTTTTGATTACAGATACAATGATTTGCGATTTGCCGATGCGGTTCATATTCTCCATAGGGGAGAAATAAAACTGCACCTGATTAAAAACTGGGCTTTACGGGAATCAGAAACATGATTCATTCATGCCCAACGCTGTTCAAAAATGTCATCTTAGAACAGAGACATGGCTATCCCGGTTATCTCAGCAGGTTATCTTTCTGCTAGACAAGCTCATATTAGCTGCTATGCCAATAAACATTCTTTTGTTTGAGGCCCATGTCCTAATTGCCCCATCTGAAGGCTTGTGAGTGACACTGGTGTTATGCGACTTATCTGAGGTAATCAGATGAGAGTGAAGAATGAATGGAGCAGTCTCAGTGTCTGTGCAACGAGAGCTGAGGACGGGCTGGGGCCCCCATTGGACAGCACCCCACATGTCACGGCAACGCATGACACGTTCTTAGCTGTGACCCTCATCTCAGAACAGCCCGGCGCCTGATAGAGAGGCAGTTCGTCTGCTGTCTGCTGCCAGGAGCCGCACACTCTGACACTCAGGGCATATACGCAGTCTGACGGAATGTTTGAATTGATGTCTATCTCCACCTTTCTGTCTGGTATCCACAATATCTGCAGCCATTACTTAAGGGAGTTTGGTAGAAAACTCATAGATATCTGGATGAAGCAAGGCTAAAGCATTACCGTGTTCATGTGGGATGAAAAGAGACTCATTGACATAAAATGCACAAAGACACATAAACACGCTCACAGACGCACAAACTCACACACACACACACTTAATGAACACACAATCACACACACATAAACACTCTCACACACTCACACACACAGACACGCTCACACACTCACACACACCCTCACAGACACATAAACACGCTCACACACTCACACACACAGACACACACACACACACACTCACACACTTAATGAACACACAATCACACACACATAAACACGCTCACACACACAGACACACACTCACACACACACACACACTCACACACAGACACATAAACACGCTCACACACTCAATGAACACACAAACACACACACATAAACACGCTCACACACACAGACACACACTCACACACACACTCACACACACAGACACACAGACACGCTCACACTCACACTCACACACACACACTCAAACACACATACACACACACTCACACACTTAATGAACACACACACACACACACACACACACACACACACACATAAACACGCTCACACACACAGACACACACTCACACACAGACACACACAGACACACATACTCACACACAAAGACACACACACGCTGGCTCACTCACACACACACACACACAAACACAAACACACACACACTCAGTCACACGCTCACACACTCACACACACCTGAGGCCTTGCAGGTGTGCAGGTCTGCCTCCAGGAGGTAGCCGTCAGCGCAGTAGCAGCGGAAGGAGCCGCGCTCGTTGACACACTGCTGGCTGCAGAGCCCCGGGGGGCTGCACTCGTCCAAGTCCTCGCACGTCTTGGAGTCGTTGGTCAGCTGGTAGCCCTCGGGGCAGGTACACTGGGCCCCAAAAGGACCCTGAATACACCCATGGGTGCAGCCCGCGTTGTTGTCCGAGCAGCTCTCCCGATCTGGAGGGGAGAGCAGGGAGGTCAGTGCTGACTACATCAGCTGACCACAGAATAGAACCCATGGCCACTACTTGTGCTGCAGCATCCGCATTACCCTACTAGCCTAGACTAGTCTATACTAGTGTACCAACCACGGCTGGGGAGCTCCAGTCCTCACTGGCCACAGGCTTGGCTGGTTGTCCTTCTACTTCACACCCAAATTGTTTCATTAGAGTCATTACTTGGATCAGAAAATGCCGCAGAATTGGTGTTCCAGGAGTAAATCAGGTGTTAACGAAGAGAGAGCCCTAAAACCAGCAGATCCCAGTGCCCTAGTAACCTGGAGGTCCCCACTCACAGAATAAACCAACACACATTACCGAAACACATGAGCTAGTGCTATTTCTAAGACTAACTATGAGAATCTCGCTTTTTTACAATCATGCAGTGCGTCTTTCAACAGGCATTTCCATGTTAGTAAGCTCTGCGGTTTGGGGAGGAAGGCGGCTACATGCACGGGTTCTGGGCTGCGGACGGGAAAGTTTCCTACCTGGGAGGGGCTCGTCTGAAAGTAGTGTGGAGGGCAGGAGAGGGAAGAAATCACAGATCACTTTAACGGACCAGATCGTCACATGCATGATTTCAGCACAAGGTTTCACACGCGAAAAAGGCATGTTCGACATCAAGGTGCCCCCAGAGAGTTGCATTGATACGGGAGGCATTTGGAATGGTAGATAAAACAAGTGGTGGGGCATTTATCCGTGACGTGACGCCTGGGACGCTACTGATTTCTCCAGGAGATGATTCTGGGATGGACACACTCGGCTGAGGGCGGGGGCGAGGACTCACTGCAGAGGGGCGACTCATCGGCTCCATTGGGACAGTCGGGGGTGTTGTCGCACACGCTGCCCAGGGCCAGGCACACGCTGTGCCCGGGACACTGCCACTGCCAGCTGGGGCAGCGGAAGGGTGGGGTGGGGCAGTCGCGCTCGTCGCTGCCGTCCCGGCAGTCGTTGTCGCCGTCGCAGAGCCAGCGGCGGGGCACGCAGTTGCCGTTGTCACAGCGGAAGTTGGCGGAGGAGCAGGTCCGCGGCGGGCAGACGTGGTGCTCGTCCGAGCCATCCTGGCAGTCCTGGTGCCCGTCACACTCCCAACCAACCGGGATGCAGCTCCCGTCCGACTGGCACTGAAACTCGCTGTCATGGTGACACATCCCCGGGTGCCTGGTGGCTGTGGGGTCAAAGGTCAATGGAAAATCGTTTGCATTATAGGTTTTTTATTATAGACCCACAGTATGTGTACAGAGAAAACAAAGGCATGTCAAATGCAATGGCAGTCTCCTGAGTTCAAGCGGATCCTATCTATACCGCTGTGTAGGAGAACATCTCCCCAGGCGGACCATATTTGTGTAGGAGAACGACCGCCCAGGCGGATCGTATCTATACCACTGTGTAGGAGAACAACCCCCCAGGCAGTCGGTGTCTATACAGCTGTGTAGGAGAAGGACCCCAGGAAACAGACGTTCTCTTTGTTATTATGTGCTGCACGGGCGAGGATAGACTAAGAACACTCACGACAGCCAGCCTCATCAGAGCGGTCACTGCAGTCGAAGACGCCGTCGCAGCGGTAGTAGGAGTTGACACACTGGTGCCCGTTGTTGCACTTGAACTCATAGGCCGTGCAGTTGTAAACTAGACGGGGAAGGTCAGGCTCAGGGTTAGGGTTAGGGTTAGGGTTAGCTTGTTAGCGTTAGCCAAGGCCTGTATGAGTTTCTCCAGCAGATTCTCCAGCAGAAATAGATTAAATATACAAATGCCGGCCGTGAAGGTCCCCGATGGTGAAAGAGGGGGCTTATTGTGATGGTGTGGCCAGTGGTGGCCAGTGGCCCCAGCCCTGGTGGCGGTACTCACTGCAGCCCTGCTCGTCCGCACCGTCTGCACAGTCTCGGTCTCCATCGCACACGTAGCTGGGGTCGATGCAGCGATGGTCGGGACACTGGAACTGGCTCGGCTGGCAGGTGCCGGAGAAGTCTGCTGACCCAGAGACAGGAGCTCAGTTACCGGGAGGTAACTGACAGACTGACCACAGAACCGGTAATGGCTGACCCAGAGACAGGAGCTCAGCACCGGGAGGTAACTGACAGACTGACCACAGAACCGGTGATGGCTGACCAAGAGACAGGCGCTCAGCACCGGGAGGTAACTGACAGGCTGACCACAGAACCGGTGATGGCTGACCCAGAGACAGGAGCTAGGCACTGGGAGATCACCACTGACCACAGAAGCCAGGGTGACAGGAAGCTGCACTGGCTTTCCCATTGGAGAAAGTTTCTCATATTCCTTTGGCAAACCCTTTTATCTAAAGCAACTTAAAGATCCATTTAGGCAAAACACATTTCGAGCAAATCACAGAGAGAGCGGAGCCTGGCAATGATATTTCATCAGATGTTGGAACACACCGCCTAGACAGTACAGTCAATCAGTGTGTTGGAATATAGGAACTTAGAAATTAGGCTTTGCCGTCTCGGTTATCTCAGCAGGTTATCTTTCTGCTAGGCAAGCTCATATTAGCTGCTATGCCAATAAACATTCTTTTGTTGGAGGCCCATGTCCTAATTGCCCCATCTGAAGGCTTGTGAGTGACATGTTATTTGACTTATCTGAGGTAATCAGATGAGAGTGAAGAATGAATGGAGCCGTCACATGCGTTACGGATAGAGGTTGTCACGGGCAGCGTTGTTTGTGAGGAGCTGCCGTGTCACCCCTGGGTGGAGGAGCACACTCACGGCAGTCCACCTCATCGGAGCCGTCCCCACAGTCGTTGTCGGTGTCACACAGCCAGGTGCGAGGGATGCAGCGCTGGTTGGCGCAGGTGAACTGGCTGGCCGGGCAGGAGACCGGGCCCCGGGTGGGGCAGTCGCGCTCGTCGCTGCCGTCCGAGCAGTCCTCCTGCCCGTCGCAGCGCCAGCGGACGGGAAGGCAGTGTCGGCTGCCGCAGGTGAACGCCGTCGGGGAGCAGGTGGCGTCTGACGGAGGGCGAGAGCGCAACGTCCGTCTCCAAAATACTGCCATGTTATACCTAGTCCAGCTAGCAAGTATGCTTGTACCACTGTTTTTAGGTCAAAAGGTTTAAAGTAAAAACCTAGACATTTCAAGTACATTTCTAACCCTGTAGTACTGCCAAGTCCACTTGTACACAATGACAAAAGTCAGAGTTTAGAGGAAGTCTGGTCTTCACAACCTTTACAGTTATGGTGCTTCACAGTAATGGTGCTCAACTGCTGCGGTGCTAAATTGTTAAGGTGCTTCACAGTTAAGGTGTTACACAGTGAAGGTGCTTCACAGTTAAGTTGTAACGCAGTTAAGGTGCTTCACAGTTACTTTGCTTCAGAGTTAAGGTGTTACGCATTTAAAGTGCTTCACAGTTAAGGTGTTACAGAGTTAGGGCGCTACCCAGTTAAGGTGCTTCACAGTTACTTTGCTTCAGAGTTAAGGTGTTACGCATGTAAAGTGCTTCGCAGTTAAGGTGCTTCACAGTTATGGTGCTTCACAGTTATTTGTGTCGGTTCCCTTTCTCAGTGAGTCGGTTCACTCACTGTGAGCTCCACAGCTCGCCTCATCGCTGTTGTCATGGCAATCGTCCACGCCGTCGCATCTGTAGTTCTGCGGGACGCACCTCCCGTTGGCGCAGGAGAAGGAGTTGGCCCCGCACTGCAGCGTGGGCGGCTCGTTGGAGGGGTCCTCCACGCAGGCCTGCTGGTTAGGCGCCAGCTTCTTCCCGTACGGGCAGCCACACACCCGCTGGAAGTTGGGCACGGGGAAGCAGAAGTGGCTGCAGTCTCCGTTGGGATTGGCCGGTCGGTTGCAGTAGTTTGAGCCTGGAGGGCGGGGACACACGCAGCGGGGTGAGGGGTGAGTAGGGATGAGGAAGAGAAAGCACCTGTGCAGGACAGCGGCCTCACCGGTCTGAGTGTCGGCATTGAAGGACTTGACGTGCATGATGTGGCTGATGCCCCTCCTGATGACTACCAGCTCTCCGCCGTCGCTCTTCCGCACGCGTACAATCCCGCCCAGCCTCCAGTCAGTGAAATACGCGTAACCTGGGCCGCAGAAAGACAACAGCAGCAGGGTGAGTGAGGGGAACCTCTTCACCCCTCATCTCTGGCACAGTGCCAGACCGACTCTTCACAGGGGACATTTGAAGAGAACCACTCTAACCTCCAAAGATGGTGAGACCGAAGGGGTGGGACATCTGGGTGATGCGGTTCAGAGTCAGTCTGTTCTGCCCGTCGAATGTGCTGTGCTCGATCTTATCGAAGAAGGCGTCCACCCAGTAAAGGCGCAGAGAGCTTGGGAAGAGGCAAGCTCCATTAGACCCTTCCGTAGGCCCATACAGGCATAAACATATCGTCAGCACACTGGGTGCAGGATCATTTTAATAATCAAAGAAAGAATTAAGAATAAAAATGTTAAAGAAACAAATGTTCTAAACACAGCCGTTGTTAGGGAAAGAAAGGTTCTGCCATAGAGTGGGTTGTGCTCTTGCACAGTTGTTTTGATTTGGTCTGATCTTGGTCTGTTAGCTGAGAGGCATCGTGTGCCAGTGTTTTCTCCAGTCCTGTAGAGCCCCGTGCTATTGGCTCACCTCCAGTCAATGGCCAGGCCATTGGGCCAGCCCAGAGTCGTGTTGACAATGGACTGACCATGTGACCCGTCACACCAGGCCCTCATAATCTTTGCAGGGCGGTACCAGTCAGTCCAGAAAATGTACCTGCGGACAAAAAATAAACAAGAACAAAAAAAATTATCTGAAAATTCACTTTCTTCTATACACTACAGAGACTTTTATCGCCCACACAAACAAATCACTCCGGCCACAGGATGTAAGCGAAATCCAAATATCCTTCTTTTATAGACTGGTGGAACATGGATAATCTATTTCAGAGACCCATTGAGCTTTTTTCAGTTCTTAATGTTCGCCCCAGTCCCGTCCTTATGACATTGAAGCCGGTGGAAATGTCTCACCAGCTGTACATAAAGAGTCTTTTTGTGAGGCCGGGGTATTAAAGTGAGAACAAGCTGTGAACGACTTGGCAGCCCAGCCGTCACTGTAGACGTGAGTGTACTGTAGGGTGGAGGTGCTGGGAGACTGAGACTGTGGTTCTGGCTAGCACCTTCGCTAAACTCTTCTACAGAGCAGCGTTTGTCAGAGCAATGCATGTTTAAGCAGCTGTTATACCGAACACTGTTCCCAAAATGCACACAATTCGCACTCAGTCAATACCAATAAAACGTGTGCCTTGAAACGACAGCGATGATTCAATCCATGCAGATTGAACTGATGTGTTAACTTTGCTGGCCACTTTATTGGGACAGACCTCTACAGGACCGGCACACCATCTGAGAGTCGCTCTTCCCCTGACAGCGACCGCTAGCACTGAGGCAGAGGCCTGCCTTTTCCTTTCCTCCAACACTCACCCCATACCAGGATGCACCACGATGGACCTGGGGTTATTCAGGTTTCTGACAATGGCGCGCCTGGACTTGTCGGCCAGCCTCATAACCGAGATGCTCCTGTACCGCGGGTCGGTCCAGTAGAGGTTCTTTGATATCCAGTCGTACGCCAGGTCCTCCACGCCGTCCACCCGGCTGGCCGCGAGCTCCTCCCGGCCTGCAGGGATCAAAGAGGGGACCGCGTGCCTTTTTCAGTCGCAGACCAACGCCCAGCGCGTCTAAGTCAACAGCCTGTCAGGGCCAATTTGTTCCACGCCAGCCCGACGGAGACAAGCCCCCAGCAAAAACAACACTGCAGAACACAGCTCAAAAAGCCTGCTGCTGTTCAGTTCTCCTGGAATTTGCTCCTTTAAGGATTACCACATTCACAACCTGTTTTTCAGTACAAGCAGGTTGCGTTTTACAGAGGATAAATCTGTCCTCTGCGGTCTCTTGTGTCTTATTACCGTTTTCATGGCCAACAACTTCTTTGCTTTTTTAGCATTGTGTAGCACGTAATCCAAGCTATTGTGTTACGGTTTTCCTGTTTTTTCATGCCATGCTGCAATCCCACCCAAATACCACCTCCCAACTCCATGCAAGGGGCCCCTCTCTCACTCCCTGTTCTTGGCATGGGAGGTCACATGATGCTCCACCCTGAGAGTGAACCCAAGCCCTCATGTCATGGAAAGAAGTAAGGCCGATGACATAAATCCCAATTAATAATTGTTTGCCCATGTGTGAATGAATAACATGCATGTAGGTTAATATATATCAACACACAAGCTGAACATTTACTTTTTTAGATAAATGTGAATGATTAAGCCAGGCAAATGAATTGAAATACATCACTATGACACCTTTTAACAACGCCGACCAAAAACCTCACCAGTCCCATCCACTTTCTGCTTGTAGATGATGTCCTTGGCAGTGTCGGAGAAGAAGATGGCGTCGTCCTCAGCGCTGAAGTCCACTCCAACGAAGTAGGAGGGCGTGCCTGTGACGGGGAGGATGATGTCCTCTTGGGAAGACAAGTTGAATGGAATCCCCCGGACAGCCAGCTGGCAGGAGAAGAGCAGGAACTGCCTCACAGCTGAGAGAGAGCGAGAGACAAGGCATTTACAACGGGGAGCCTTCAACGCAGACGCCATCCAGCAGTTATCAGTGTGGCTACACCGACCTGCACCACAGACAACATAGGCACACCAACCTGCACCACAGACAACATAGGCACACCAACCTGCACCACAGACAACATAGGCACACTGACCTGCACCACAGAAACCACAGGCACACCGACCTGCAAAACTCTGAAATCTGATTTATTGAAACAGTGTGCCAACATATTTTTACTTTTTACATTTTGTAAAGCAGTTTATTTAGAATAGTTACCTTGTTCAAAGACAACCGCACGACCACCCTTGGACCTGTAACCTCCAAACCTGCTGTCCAATGAGGACAGGACTCGCCAGCTGTCTGACTTGATAACAGAGTATTCTTACCCACACAGCGCTTGCCATCCATGTGCAAGTCGTAGCCCAGGCGACAGCGGCAGCGGTAACCCAGCCCCCCGTTGTCCGTCCTGTGGCTCAGAACGCAGATGTGTTCACAGCCCCCCTTGTTCACCCCACACGGGTTCCTCACTGTAACGGCACCACAGTACAGAATGGGTGTGTGCGTGTGTATGTGTGTGTGAGTGTGTGTGTGTGTGTGTGTTAGTTGTGTATGTGAGTGTGTGTGTATGTGTGTGTGAGTGTGTGAGTGTGTGTGTGTGTGTGTGTGTGTGTGTGTGTGTGTGTGTGAGAGTGTGTGTGTATGTGTGCGTGTGTGTGGGTGTGTATGTGTGTGTGTTTGTGTATTGGTGTGTGAGTGTGTGTGAGTGTGTGTGTATGTGTGTGTGAGTGTGTGGCGTTGTTTTTCAGGACTGGACGTTGGGGGCTCACCGTAGGGCTGCCGAAGGGAGTGCACGACCGTAACGCCATGCGGAGTCATCGCCGTGTGGTACAGCACCTGGGGGCTGCTGTCGTTGAACTTGTTAGCCTTCATCACTGCCATGCGGGTCCAGTCGGTGTAGTACACACTGTGCTCGAACAGACTCATGCCAAAGGGGTGCGGAATCACAGAGCCTCCGCTCACCACCGTTTTCCTGACAAAAGAGATGTTACTCACAGATTCAGTTTGCATCTCATCCAACACGAAGCCTTCATCGCATACCGAACCTCATCGTTTTCACAACAGGGCACGTTTTGCCCATGATCTGAGAGGCAGAGTAGGATAGTCAAACGGTTCTGTCAAAAAGGTAAAATTACCAGCTGACCGCTGTCGCACGCTTAATCTACTGCACAGTTAAGCATGGCCTATATTCTGCTGGGTTTTTCGGAAAGGAATAACTGCTCAAATGCTTACCTATGCAGGCCGTCATAGGTAGTGGTTTCAATGTAGTCGTAGCGACTGTCAGCCCAGTACACCCGCTTGGCCTCGATATCCAGTGTGATTCCGGCGGGCCAGCCCAGTTTGGACCTGATGATGCCGTACCGGTTAGTCCCATCCATGTAGGCCCGCTCCAGTCCTGGCTCACCGTTCAGAGTGTCCCAGTCCGAGAAGAACAAGAAACTGTGCAAGGGGAGAGAAAGGATATCCTGTCACACATGGTGATGTCACAAACTCTATATAGACTTGGCTATACTTTAAGCTACACTGAGTGTATCTCATATGGCAATGAAATGGTGCTGTTTTAATCCCACCGCAGCAGCGCATTCATTTTCACTTCACAATTTCCTCTGGTCCAGATGGCGGGCTCTCCCTTCCCCAACAGCACTATCGGGTTACCTGGGGTTCATCGCTTTTATTACCTCCCTATAATCCCTTGGGGCAATCTGCTGATCCCCTGCCCTTGTTATTAGCTCCCGGCCGAGCGAGACACTGGGGAGACAGGGCGACAGGGGCCTGAGAGCCCCCCCCTCCCCCTTTGGCCCCGGCTCTTACCCAACCGTCGGGTCCACGGCCAGCCCTCTTGGGTTTCCCAGGTTCTCGGCGATCAGGGTCACACGGTTCTCCCCGTCTAGGTCCACCATGTCGATCCGATTGACGCTTGCCTCCACCACGTACAGCTTGTTGTTCACCCAGTCCACGGCCAGGTTCTCAGGGTAGTCAACGGATACGTTTAAAACCACCTGCAGATGGGAACCGTCCATATCCACCGAAAACACCTGCGCCAACCAGATAAAGCATCCTTGTTAGGAGATTAGCCTGCTTCTGCAGCTCGATGCTCCACGAGGGAATATGAGGAGAAAAAACTACGGACAAGGGACCCAGAGAGTATATGAAGCACGTCGCCGTAAGACCCGTGATAAAGGAAAATCACTATCGCACACTCACACTTCATCAGACCAGAATGCAGAGTGCTGAACTGCTGGCGGCCTTGGGAGTGTCTCTGGGGTATTGTTCTGAAACCGCTACCCTACTGATTTAAAGATGGCCGGCTCGATTAGCTGCATCAGCCACGCCGGGCTCCCTGCAGCTCCGGCTGTTTTGAAACCAGACCCAGAAGTTTTAAAAGCAGAGGGAGGCTTTTACAGCTGACCGGTTTAGGGAGAAACTGAAGATGTGAAAACGGCCCGACGGTTTGACCTCCGCGGTGCATTCACAGGCCCTGGTTCTGGCGCCCCCCTCCCCAGCTAAAGTCATCGACATCTCCGGAGGTGGAGGGGACTGATCCACAGAGATACCCGGTTCTCGGTATGTCCCGGCCTTTCAGCTTCATGGCTAGGGTTCAAAATAGAGTGGCCAGGAGCCCGAACAGAGCCCCTCGAGCTGGCCAAAGAATGCATATAGAGGGATGGAGAAACCAACACTGCAGGGCTACTTTGTCTGTGTGCACGATCGGGTTACATAAAATTGAACAGAAGTATGTGAACATTTTTTGCGACAGGGCAGATCAGACGTTTCTTTTTCTCGATTAGACTTTTGGAATCCACTCCGGATCGACTTCTTCTTCAATGCAAGTCCGCCATTTGGGAGCCAGGCAGCCTTTTCATTGTCAGGCTGGGAATCGTGTCTTCAGGCATGGGCCAAAAGAGCTCCCTCCCCATAGAGTAAGCCAGGTTCCTGCACAGTTTGGCTCCACTGGCCAACACCAAGACGTCAGAAGCACTGTAACCAAGAGATTTCTCTGACAAAGCAGTGCACTGAAGCTTCTTAGAGCAGGGTAAAATGGCAGAACTAGGAGTGACACACAAATGCTTTTGACTCCTCAAACAGACCAGCTTTACTTGGGAGATCAGCCAACGGCTCTGCAGACCCAAGAGCAGAGGGCTAACACACTGTGTGAGGGAAAGGAACGCTCAGGACCAAATGCTGGCTCTGTCTGCACAATGCGGTGCTTTGTTAGCGACGACACAAGTTACTGCGTTAGCCCCCCCGGCCGCACGAGATTAACACCCGTAATATCGCCATTGTAATAAATGTTGGAAATAAAAGACAGCCAGAGTCATAGAGATACAAAAAAAATCTAGTTCACACAGAGTGTCAGGGAAGTAATTACTGAAATAAAATGATTAATTAAGGTCACTTTAATCAGGTAAATATTTTACACAAAATGTTACGAAACTACACGAATACACATTTCGATGCATCCATCCAATGGTTACAAAGGCCCTTGATGAGCGGTTGGAAACGTGCATAACATGGGAGTGAAGGAACACTTTGGCCACTTGCCTTGTTTTGAATGGTGTCAGTCCAGAAGACCCGGTTCAGGTGGTAGTGAAAGTCCACTCCCACGGCGACACCTCGATTCTGAGAGCGAACCAGCTGGCGCTGACTAAGCCCATGGAGGTCGCCGATCTGCAGGTCTCTGCCGTTGGAAAAGACCAGCAAGGGAACCCCAGCTACAACGCAGAACACAGCTTTCAGTGAAACCACCATAACCCCACTCCACTCTGTTTAGACGAGTGTCCTTAAACCTGCACCTGTGCCATTTCAAAACATTTCAACGGCTTCAAGTTAAAGTGCTTATCCGTAGCGTGACAAAAAAATCTCACGGGCCCTTGAAGCTCCAGTCAGACCTTCCCTATCAGACACCCAGGAAGAAAATGGAGGTCCAGAGTTTGCTTTCTTCTGAATAAAGGCCTAAATAAAGAACCCTCCAGCAACTCCATCACGTTCAGGCACGCAATCATAACAATTTACAGTAGCGTCTCCAATGGCAGACGTGCAAACTACCTACAGGACATAAATCATTTGCCACAACTACTGAAAACTCTACAGCTCCACTCCAGGACATTAGGTCAAGTTACTTAATATGTAATCAATGTAGCCATGAAATGTATGGCCAATATCAACAGTAGTAAAATAAGTACAGCTGGTAAATCTGTAAGTCTGTAAGTACGGCAACCAGGTCCACAGTGATCATAACTTGTTTTGAATTTTGACCTGGGGTTTCAGTAATGTCCTTTTAACAGGACCTGACACAGAAATCAATATGTTCTAGGTGGTTCGAGTTGTTCAGCATAGGTCTTTATTTTTAATCTTATTCCCAGATAAAAGCATCAGAAAGGAGAAGTATATGGCAAATGTAATTCATCATCAGACAAACTGTGAAGATAGCCGGCGTGTTCGTGTAATGGAGCCTCCCTCTTGGAACAGCTAAGTGGACCACAAAGTGCTTAGAGGGTGCTCCCCAGGACAGTCATTTCTGCTTACTGGCAAACACAGCGACTGAAACAACACTCAGCCTGCCCAACAATGCACCCAGGGGCAGTGGAGGGGGTGAGGTGGGGGTCAGCGACGGGTGGACGGCAGGGCGGGATTTAGGTGCTCCAGAGGGAAAGGTCAGCGAGCGGCCGTTTTAAGGGCAGCAGTGCGGACTTCGGGGTGACTCACTGGAAGCGTTGGCTCTACAGTGCCGGTGCTGCTCCAGGACGTAGCCTTCCAGGCAACTGCAGCGATGAGAGCCAATCCGGTCCTCACACAGCTGGTCACAAACGCCCCACATCTCACAGTCATCGAAGTCTTCCCCCAAGAAGGCAGAACACAGTAGATAGCAGACCAGTGGTCACATACAGTTCCATCTATCCCTCTTTACAGAAGCAGCTCATTCCCTTACCGATGCATGAGCGGCTGTCGTTGTTGTTGACCACGTAGCCGGGTGGGCAGGAGCAGGTTCCTCCCTCGGGGGATGGAAGGCAGCGATGCTCACAGCTCAGAGAGGGGCACCTCCAGATACCTGTAAGCCCAATCACAGGTCAGAGAGGGGCACCTCCAGATACCTGTTAGCCCAATCACAGGTCAGAGAGGGCCACCTCCAGATACCTGTAAGCCCAATCACAGGTCAGAGAGGGGCACCTCCAGATACCTGTTAGCCCAATCACAGGTC
>JAOYSI010037903.1:0-29012 GCA_025775065.1 Hiodon alosoides
TAATCATTGAGACATTTCTCAAATAATTATTTTGTGTTTTGCCGAAGAAAGAAAGTCATATAGGTTGGGAAAAACATGAGAGTGAGTGAATGATGACAGAATTGTCATTTTTGGGTGAACTGCCCCTTTAAGAGAAGGAAATATTCAAAATAATATACAATCTTGTAAATGTCCACTGACCTCTTACACATGGAATTATTTGAGATTTCTTTTAAAATGTCAACTATACACAAAAGCACCACACTGGGGCTCAACATAAACAAATGTACGCTACCAGTCAAATTTTGAGTACATCTGCTTGACACCTGGTTATTCATTAAACAACTATGATGAATTAATTTTGAGCTGCGTAGCGATGCTCCCTCTTCCCAATAAGGCTAGCTTGACATAATTATCCATGTATGCCCTGGTGTTTTCGTGTTTCCTTGCTTTCTCAGACAGGTGCTTCATATATCTCACTCCCGTAGCTGTCCATGCTGGATCTGTCTCCGCTGTTTTAAAAACAAGCACGGAAAGAAAAATAATGTGTTAGCATGACCGCACCCAAATAGCCAGGGTTCTTTTGTGTACCAACTACTGGATAAGCCTCACGCTTCCCTTTATCGCTAGCCTGCTGTCTAATTGCGGGGTCAGGATGATCTTGGCCCAGCTCTTATACCACCAATGTTCTTAAACTGACTTTTTAAGAGAGATTTTTACGAGTTAGGGTTGGGTCTAGAAGCTGTGATGAGCTCGCCATTGTCATGTATCATGGTGCCCCTACTGACCAGTCCTGACAATAGCAGTCGCTCGTCAGGGGCGATAACATAATCGCCCTTTTCGGATTAGATTTGAGGACGCTGATTGGCAACTAACCGTATTCTTAGAAAGTAACAGCGCCTAAGAGACCAATGCTTTCACACAGGCCATAACACAGGAA
This sequence comes from Hiodon alosoides, assembly GCA_025775065.1. Taxonomy (NCBI): domain Eukaryota; kingdom Metazoa; phylum Chordata; class Actinopteri; order Hiodontiformes; family Hiodontidae; genus Hiodon; species Hiodon alosoides. The sequence goes on from JAOYSI010037903.1 coordinate 920, forward strand.
TTACATAACACAGTATTAAAGGAAGTGCTCGTTCCTGCTCTTTCCTAACAGACAGATCCCAGTTTTTTCAGATAAATGATGAATTTTCAGATTTAGCTGAAGTTGGGTATGGTGTCCCACAGGGTTGGTCGTAGGTCCCCTACTCTTCATCTTATACATGCTACCACTAGGTGATGTCATTTATAAGCAGGGGATTAATTTCCGGTGTTATTCAGACAGAACTCAGCTGTATCTGTCTGTGAAACCAGGCAAGAACCAGCATTTTGCCAAGCTAGAATCTTGTATCAAGGACTTAAAACAATGGCTGACATCAACTGTTTTCTATTAAATTCTGGGAAAACAGAAATGATCATTCTTTGCCCCCAAAATTGCTATTATAAAATCATTTTTGATGGCTACTTAGTGCCTCCCACTATACTAATCAAATACCTTTTGGTAACAATTGACTGAGATCTCTCATTTGAATAGCAAGTTAAAAATACAACATACAAAACCCCCTCTTATAAATATTGCTAGAATAATTATTTTTTGTCTAAAGGATACAGAAAAACTTATCCATGCTTTTGTGACTGTAATGCCCTTCTTTCAGGCAGCCCACAAACTGTGATATAGAAATTCCACAATGCAACACCAACAACCAATTCGGTTATCTAATAAATTCTCTCCACTCAGTAACATACCTACTCATAAAGTTCTTGTGATTGGCCACTCCGTTCTTAGAAACGATGCCAGAGTGCCTGATATCGAATCAAATTTTAGAAACGATGCCAGAGTGCCTGATATCGAATCAAATTTTATAAACGCTGGCAAAAGCTAAACGTAAATTTTCTAAAGTCGTTATAAATGCCGGCGTTAACGACGTCCGATTGAGACAGTCCGAAGTCTTAAAACACAAAATTGTAGCGGGATGTAAGACCGCAAAACGTCTGAGTCAGACTGTAATTTACTCTGGCCCCACTCCAATTTTTAGAGGTGAAGAGATGTTCAGCAGACTCTCGTCACTAAATCGCTGGCTGGCTGACTGGTGTGCATCAAACGATGTAGCTTTTATAGATAATTGGAATTCTATGAGGGGAAAGCCTGGCGTTGTGAAGAGAGACGGACTCACCCGAACTGGAGAGGTTCTCTTCTATTATTAAAAAAAAATAGCAAATAGCCTAAATAATTGCTCTAGTTGACAGCTATTGGCACCAGCCAGGAAACAGGCATTTGGTCTTACACTGATGCCTGACTGCTTCTCCGAATCCGTGATTAGGATAGAGCCTGAGATTAGAAACAATATTGAGACTGTGTCTTTTCCCCGCCATGTTAAAAAACGGCCATTAATAGACAGAAATGGTAGTTATAAAAATCTCATCCATATTCACTATTCACTTGAATAATCCTCTTAACAATAAACAATCTGAAACCAAATTAAGAATTGGTTTACTAAATATTAGATGTTTAAACTCAAAGGCCTGTCTTGTGAGTGTAGTAATAATGGACAATTATGTTGATATTTTAAATCTAACTGAAACCTGGTTAAAAGCGGAAGGAATACATAGCCCATAATCAGGCCACTCCATATGGTTTCATCAGCACACAAAAACCTGGTCGTGTTTTGTCGTGGTGGTGGTGTTGCCAAAAAATTTCGTAGCGAGTTTTTTTTGGCAGCTATTCCTGATTTAAAGTATTTGTTTTACAGAGGAACTGGTCAAATAATGGTAGTAATGGCTATCTCAAACAACTAAGCTTTTTATCAGCTAATGTCTATAGGCCGCCTGGTCCGTATACAGAATTTTTTAGTGAGTTTGGTGACTTTTTATCAGTCCTAGCAGTTACTGCAGACAAAGTATTGATTGTTAGAGACTTTAATATTCATATATAGTGATGAGGATTCATTTAAAAAATCCTTCGTTTCTATACTGGATACGTTTGGGTTTGTTCAACATGTGGCAGAACCCGCGCACTGTCGCAGCCATACATTAGATCTAGTTATTAGTCTTTGTGCTAGGTTAGCTGTTGAGGATTTAGTTTGTGACAGGCAGGGTGAAGGTGTAGGGAAGATCAGGGCCCTTAATATTGTCACTGCCTGTGACAGCGAGGTGTTAAAGATGTCGGCAAGGACCATCGCCAGTTGCCCTACGTGTCCCAGGATATTAGTTTAACTATGAAAAATGTATGAAAAAAGTTGGTATGTATCCAGAAAAGTAACATTGTGCAATCTTGATATGGGGCGATATTAGATTTACTGTTGATGTATGGAAATATTTTTTTATTGAGGATATTTTATTATTACTATATACTGTTGCTTTACTTTTATTTTTTACTATTATGTATTTTTATACTCAGAAAATGAATACATCTGTGTTTTATGGAAAAGGGAAGAAAAAGACAGAATTAGCTATTCCTTCTGATGACAGTGAAGATGAGCTAGCTATTCGTAATGAGGATGAAGAAGATTAAGTACCTGCCAATGGAACTAGTGACAGCAAAAGTGAGGACAAGGATGATGAGGAATATATAGAGCTAAATAACACAGGTATTATGAAAACAAATTTGCTATGATTTATCATACATCATTTGTCATTTTTTTTTTAATCTTTGTGGTTTCTAACTGATATATCATCCAAGAGGCACAGTCTATGCACTAATATCAGCAAATACTGGTTTTCAATATTTTTATATATTCTAGATGTTCCACAGAAACAGATAGAAAGCTAACTTGATGAATAGGGCCCTTCAAATGAAAAAGCTCTGCCGACAAAAAATAAACCTGAAAGAAATTTGAAATGGTGTAACATTAGGGCAACTCCTGCTGTACCCCAGTGGAAAGGCAGCCTACTAGATGTCACTGAAGTGCAAGAGCCAATACACTATTTTAGACAATTGCTGAAACCTACCACAGTACAATGTATTGTGGAGCAAACTAACCTATTCTCATTTCAGTATGACCCAAGTAAGCCACTAAATATGAGCAATGGAGAGCTGGAACTGTTTATTCAAATATGTTTTTACATATGCAAAAATCCAGGTTGCAAAGGGCTTATAAGATACAGTGCAAATGGCGCAAAATTGGACCTCTGTTTCAATGCAGAAAAGAACTGTTTTATGGATTTTCAAATGCAGTAGTCCTGAAGCAGATATGTGCAGAATAATTGTTCATTGTTTATAATTCATTCTGTTATAACTTAATTCATTTTGTTAACAGAAAAAAGTAATTTTGTTAGAGAACTAATCTTTTGTTGGTTCTTCAATTGTACAATGTTAACTCCAGGTAGCGTACCCAACTAAAACTACCCAAAATATATTTCACTTTTTAAAATTTTTTTCAAGGAAGAATATTTAAGTAATATTTAAGTAAGAAATTGTAAGAATTATTTTTTTTACACTCTATTTAATAGATGCGTGCAATAGAGGGTTAAAAGACCTCCTAGTTCTAGTTTTTGGATTCCCTCTGGAAATGCAACTTGTTAAGTGGTTTGTGACAAATTCTGTTTGTAAAAATGTGCTATGACAAATAAAAATTTGATTGATTAATTGTAGCCAGGCTCATACCAAGTATGGGAGTTCCTTCATTTCATTTATTTTCCTTTTCTTTCCTTTGACATATATGGTCAGTGTATATGATGTGTATTTTCTTATTTTTATGCTAAATATATCATTGATTTGTCCATAGGAGGAGCTAATGCTTTATAAGGCCTGGTCTAGAGTTCCTTGAAAGAGACCAGTCCAGGATGATGAGCGGACTGTCGCACTTACGGCCCCATATCAATGGATTTAGTCCTAAGTTTGCGTTCTGTAGTTGTTAACGTTTGTTATGGGTTTTTTGTTCTGTCTGTCGTGCTCTACCCTGTAAGTTCCCCCTGGAATTCCACGTGTTGAATGTAAATAAACCCATGGTGAAATTCAAGGAGCTGTTCCTGAATGTTGTGAGGTTTTTGCTAGGCCAACCTTTACAAAGACTAGTAAGCTTCCACAGAGCAGTGGATAGTTTGGTGAATCAGAACCATGGTCTTAATGTCAAGTCAGGCAGTACTTATGGCAGTAGGTCCAGGACAGATTGAATGTGACTGGAGCAGGAAAGTGTGTTTTCCATCGAGTTTGTTGGTGGTGCCACATGCACAGGGAGTGGGGGTAAACACAATATGTTATGGAGAGGTCTCAGATAATTGCCTTTTCTGCATTGTCTGAAAGAAAAAGTACATCTGGGTTGGCAACGTTGAGCCTAAGTTGGCGTGTGGTCATCCAAGACGAGATGAGGATTTGTAGGGAAAGAAAAAAAGAGAAACAGTTAGAAGGTCATCATAACAATGTAGGTAAACAAAAGTGGTCCCAGGACATAGCCCTGACTGCTACTCAATGTGTTGGGTCTCAGTGTGATGGTGAACCTCTCCAGGAAACATTGTTCAACCAATTCGGCCAGGTATGATGTGGACCAGTTTAGATCATTGCATGTGATCCCCATCTGATGCTGTGTAACATGTAGCAGGACAGGTTGAAGAGAATTGATAACTATGGAAAGAGAGGGAGATTGTGAAGTGACTAGAATAACAGTCCACAAAGCCATTCTGTAAAAGAAAGGATGCAAGTTGTTTATGAACATCTCATTTAAGAGTCTTACAGAAAAGATATAAAAAAAGATACTAAGTAGTAGTTTCAATAATTGCAGGATACAGGGTAGGGGCCTTCAGAAGAGATTCCAGCTTGGTTAAAGATAGCAAAGAAGCAATCTTTTGCAAAGAAGCAAAAGTTGATAGTGGTGGATAGCCACCCCCCTTCTGTCTGAGCAGACAGAGTAGCAATGTTTTTTGGGAGCGAAGAAAAAAAGACTAGAAAGCTAGGGAGAGATGGAGAGCATTAACAATGACAAAGTCAGCCTTTTTTTTTGCATGCTGACTGGCAGTTCCGAAGGGCACCCCGGTGGATATGTGGACTGAGAGAGAGGCAGTGTGATTAGATTACAGTGTTTGACACCATGTGGAGCTTTCAGTACGCAGGGGAGAGTGTCAAGAGGATTGGCCTGGACACACATGGTAGGAGAAGTGGAGAGTCAGGAGAGGCAGACATTTTCCTTTAATCAAATAAAATTTATATCTATATTGCAATACCATGGATTCTCCCCATTCCTACAAGAAAAAAACAAGAACAATTCCTGCATTTAATTAATTTGGACAAGATGCAATTTAAAAACATTATCACGGACACAGGTTGGTTTTGGACCCAAGCGCAGACAGACGAGGAAAACAAGGAAAAACTCTGGTTTTACTTAAAAAACAAAACAACCAAAAACAAACAAACTAGACTACAAACACAAAAGCTGCGAATAGACCAAGACAAGACAAATAACTTGGTAACAAGGACTACCACTTGAGAGGGTACCATGAGTGCGGGTGACTTCTAGTGGGTAAAACTAAAATTACAACAAACATAAAACTGAACCGAAAACGTTAGTTCCTGACACATACATAAAGAAACATTTAGACCGAGCGCAGTAATTTAGCAGGTTAGAATTAACCTCATATGATTAACTGATTGTGACAGGGAGGGCACATGTTTGGCAGAGCGTTACCCAAACTAGGGAATCGGCTTCTACGGCTCTTCACTAACTAGCTCCTGTCACCTTCATGGGGGCTTGGAGCCTTGCAGTGTTGTTGGAGGATCGCACTCCAGTAATTGCTGCTAAATCTCTTGTGCCAGCTATGTGGCCTGGAGTTCGAAAAAAAAATGTAGGGTATACGCAGAGCCGGGCAGTCCTATACACTCACTACGCAAGTTGCGTAGGGCCCTGCAAATTACGCAAGGGCCCCGCAAATTACGCAAGGGCCCCGCCCCCCCCCCCCTCGCTAATGGTTTACATGGCTCACGGGTCAGGTAGGAATTTGCTTAGCAGAACTTTGCTTAGGGCCCCAGGGAGGTCAGGACCGGCTCTGGTTATACGCCCTACCTGTGAGTGAACAGGGTTTGTGAAGAGGAGCTTTAATTACAATGCTTTATGAACAAGACAGACTTTTTTGCTCCTGCTTCTGGGTGTAGCAACATACTAATCATAATGACATCTATTGTTTTAGAAAGGGTGACATTCTTGGCCTTTGGTCAGAAAGAATGTAAAATCTCAAGACAGTGAACATATAAAAACAAGCTATTTTATTCAGTGTGCTTTTATAAAGTATTTCAATTTTAACATAAACAATAAGAAGAGGATCACATGTGACCCTGACAGTTCATGCAAATAATTTAACCCATTTTCCATTCTGACTCATACCACTGTTTCAGACTTCTAGGGCCTGTAAAATACTTATATGTGGGCAAAAGGGATTAATATATCACACTGGACCCTAAGAGGAACTGGCAGCTGCCATCATTTCTTCCCATAGGCTTTGCCCTTACTTATTAAGCCTTTAGAGTAATTTCCCAGGGGTTCCAAGAGGGGCTTAAGGCTTTTCTTCTTATTCTCCTGAAGATCCATGGGCACAATGCCCATCTTGTTCTTTAGAACCGGTGTATCTGCACCCATCCGGTCGACCCTCCTCCTTTATCCAGGCTTCGGATTGGCACAGAGACCGCAGGACTGTGGACCCAAGGCAGAGGAGCGTACAGCACCTGATATTCCCAGGTGGTCACCCAACCAAGTACCGTATTAGTCCAAATATAAGACGACCCTGATTATAAGACAAAAAATACTTTTTGAAGACCAAATCTTGTTTTTATGAAGAAAATAATTTTATTTGAAAATAATTCTAATAAAAACAAACTGAATAAAACAAGGTAGGCTGTTGTTTTTAACATCTTTTAAATAAAATAAAGTTTTCAATATATTTTAAGATGAAATTGTCACATTTAAATTTTCGGTAAATAAAATGTACAGGTAAAATTTGTAAATGAATGACTTATGATAATCATTTAAAAAAAATGAATAGATAAGGAGGTATTAACGTATAGCTAGCTAGCTTTCTGTCGTAAATTCGCCCAGCTGGCACAGAGTTTACTACAGACGTTTACTACAAGTGTTTAGACACAATTCGAACACGAAAATATTTTTTTAAATATTTGTACTTATAATTGTGAATATTTGCCATTGAAAAACATGGATTGAAAAGTGGTGGAGCAAAGTATCGTCCCGCTCCGGCTACACTACACCCCTGACTGTAAACTAGCTGTGAGGGACGGTGAGTCGCTTCAGCCAGGAGGGCAAAACTCGTTTTACAGATATTTGGCGGCATCTTTTGTTGTGTTTGTATATTAGCGTTTAAAAGTCTAGACCCCAAATATCAGACGACCCCACTTTTTCAGACGTATTTCCAGGAAAAAAACAGTCTTATATTCGGACCATTACGGTACTAAGCAGGTACTAAAGGTGTGCCTTGGGACAAAAACATTTGAGAATCACTGCTTTAGGCGTATTTGAAATCTGGGAAGAATATACTAAATGAAAAAAAGAAAAGAAAAAAAAAATTAGAAAATATAGAAAGATTATAAGGTTCTCTGGATTATAAATAAAATTGGCAGTGCTGCCTGTTGGGGAAGGTGAAATTGATGGGCCTTCTCTCGGCTCGTGGCTAATTAATTTTTCCTGGCCTGGCATGCCTCTCAACCAATCTACGCTAAACCTCTCGTACCCGGAGAATAGACTGCAGAGTCTAAAATAATTGTTTGGCTTGTAGCTGACAGGGATTGGTGGAAACTAGTTGTGCTTTCTCACCCTCCCCTGTGTGGTGGTAGGATTTGTAGTGACCAGATGAGATCCATTAATACAGTTGGAGATTCCAAATTTTGAATGTGGGAATGTGTTTCGTGAATTAATTTATACCGGTAGTTGCGTTTCGTATTCATCGGACATATTGTCCCTTGCCCTGGCCTACCGCCAAAGTCGCTGTTATGTGCTTTGGTCTGACCTTCCCTTCTACTGCGTGTTCAGTTTTGGCTATCATATTTCAGCGCGTGCTGCGCCAGTTTCGAAAAAGTGTAAATGCAATGTCTACAGTATCTGCGTTCGTATGGAACGTAGGCTTCGATTTTGAGTGCTTTTGATTAAACTGCTGAAGCCAATTGACCTGGACGACATCGTAGGGGATACTTTCTCTCGCAGTAAACAAGTATCGGTGTGTTTATTGTCACCAGGACAGGAGGATCCGCATGTGATTTGATCTATTGTGGAATTCGACAATGGAAAATTAAATCTACGATAAGCCATCTGCAAACTGCGAACTGCTAGTCCATGGAATGTATGGGATTGAACCACCGTAATCTAGTTTGATTTTCAGTTGAAATACAACAAATGTTAGCGGATCCTGTTTTACACTTACATTAGTTTTTCGCAATTACTATGCAGGAAACGTGCGCCTTGTCAGCCCACACTCTTGATTTTTTAGAAAAGCTTTAAACGTCCATACACTGGTACGTGTACAATGCAGTGCCTGTCGTCAGTAAATGCTGAAAGTGTACTGCAGAAGAAGGAACTATATCAAAGCGTGATTGGGGTTAATTATAGAGACCTCCGATCTGGAGTAAAGAAGCTTCCAGGTTGTATGGAACAACATGAGTATCCGTAGCTCTTATATGACTGGGCTGCTTGCCACGTTTCGTAAATAGCCATGGCTGTTGTTGTATGTAAATAAATAAGGTTAACTCAAATGTTTATGAAGTGCCATTTTATTATAGATCTACATTGTTTGCTAGAGTGATTAAACACCAGTCTTTTCAAGATTCCTCTTAGTTTACGAATTTAGAATGGTTTTCTTGATATAATTTAGTTATTCCATACCGCCTACAAAAGTTATATAGAATATGCCCACAGCATGTGTAGTACTCTACAGAACTGAAGCCTGAAAAATACATTTATAAATGGTAACCATTAAAAAAGCATGAACGTAAATTAAAACGGACTACGGTTCCCATGATGCCATTAGCCTTTTCCCGCCCTAGCTCGTTTCTGGTTATGAGACGGCGCTAGAGTGTTCTGAATGTGCTCAAGAGTGCAGAACTCATTTCAGCTACATTTGCAGGCAGCCCAAACCCTGCGTAGGAGGGACTAGCAAAACGTTTCCTTGCAATTACCCACAGAAGACTATAAGAGGAGCCTAGCGCTCAGCAAAATGGAAAAAAGGTATTTACCTTAAGTCCTCGTTTTTAATAGGATTAGCTAAATTAATGTTTAATACATTTAATTAAACTTATGATACATAATAAAGCTAATGTTATACTAATGTGGCGGATGAGGAAAGACGTGTGACAGGAGTCAAAATTCTTATTAGTATGTTCATTATTAGAATATACGAACTATGAAAGATCTCGTTTAATTTGCCACGTGTGGATTTAGTTGAATTAGGGTTTCGTCAGTCTAGTAATATGTAATTGGAATTTTTTTCTCTTTCCCATTTCATTTACCATCATTCGCCGCCTCTTTTGCCATACACATACAATAGCATGACACGTCTTTTTTCAACAATATTTCGTACTGCCCATTTTCTATGCGAACAACTTGAAGTTACTTTTATTTTAGTTTAATTTCAAAACTTTCAGGTTGATATTGCGTTTTTAAAATATATGGCAAAATTCGTCAGTTTATGTGGATTGCTTCTTCAATTGGATAATGGTTCAGTAGACTAATCAGATGCTATAACCGAGCACACACACACACACACACACACACACACACACACACACATATACACACACACACACACACACACACACACACTATATAACTAGTAATCTTATGTAGAAGGGTATTGTGACAGTCTTGTTTTAACGTGTTTAACGTGGGTTTTTTTTTTTTTTCTCTCCTTGAGTAATTCAAAGGATATACAATCACTTAAAAGTGACGCTGGACATATCTTGAGACAGAGTGGGAAATAGGGGAGAGTACAAATAATCAAATGGCTGATCTGGAGCTCCTGTGTTTAGATAATCAATGCAGAACACCTGATTCACCAAGCAGCGCCAACTGCGTTTTAACTCCGCAGCATATTCATAAATCAAGCGGCTCAGCTGGGAGGATTGTTACCAGAGAGCCTCGGTTCAATCTGGCCCAAAGAGCATGTGTTCACGAGGGAGACTATGATTCAGCACCACGGACAGCTACCTCAAAGGATCGTGCACTCAAACCCCCAGTTCAGGACAATGATGTAAATGTGTGTTGTGATGAGGAATTTGAGACGTCTTTTGCACATGTAGACGAAAATGTCAACATTAAACAGGCCTTTCTTGAGCACTCACCGAAAAACCCTTGTGGACCTTCCTGTCAAAGTCCCGCTAACGAAAACCAACAAGAGCAGATTCAGGAACTTTCCATTATTTCTGACGATGAGCTTGCCTCAGAAGCCACAGGGAAATCAGTGGATTACGGATTTATTAGCGCAGTGACGTTCCTGATGACCGGAATATCACTTGTAGTAATTTCATATGCAGTCCCTCGCGACGTGAAAGTAAACCCAGACGGTGTATCAGCACGGGAGATGGAGAGGCTGGAGAAAGAGAGCGCCAGAATAGGGGCTCACTTGGACAGGTGTGTGATCGCGGGGCTCTGCCTGCTCACACTGGGTGGAGTAGTTCTTTCCACGTTGCTCATGGTCTCTCTGTGGAAAGGAGAGATGTTCAGGAGGAAGGCTTTTGCTTATTCTAAGCAGTCAGCAAAATTGTATGGCTCTATAAATTTTAGACTTGCATCAAGTCCTACTCGAGCTTCCCCACACCATTCTGAGGACGAGGAAAACAGAGATAACATAAACTAACATCCTGTATACTATATGTGACGTGTGCAAACATTTAAGGTGCAATTTAATTACTGGAGCACCTGCAAATATCTTTATTTACTTATACTATTTTGAATGATTTCTAGGACAAATTTGTTCTTAATACTTTAACTGTCATCTACATAGTTTTGTAGTGGAGTGGAGCGGAGCTTATTGATGACTTTAAATGTTTATATTACAGATGTTTTTTCTTTGTAGCCACAGTTTTAGTTGGTTTGCATGACCGTTCAATCAATATGTTTCAACAATTGTAAACAATTGTTCCCTCTTAAATCCTAGTTTAGTATGTAACGCTCTGATTTTTAACTATATCTTTCAAATGAGATAGCAATCATTAGTTATTCAAATTATAAATTCCCATTGTACATCTGCAACATCTTATGTAACTCTATTCTGGGCATATTTGGTGGTCATTATTGTGTTTTATACTTTGTGTTTTATTACTGCCTAACTTGTGAAAGCTTTGCTTTTCTCTAGGAAGAATATATGATGTCAGGGTGGGTATTAAGAGTAATAAGCAATGCTCCAAGACCAAGTGTTGTCTTGGACACACGCACGCACGCACGCCAGAACAAACAAACACACACCACTGGTCCTTATTTGACAGGAATTTTAGGAATTATTCCAGGTTTCTTTTTATTAGTATTATTATTATTATTTTTTATGTTGTAATTAGTTTTTTGTATTTGTGAATATATCAAAGGCTGCACTTCAAAAAGTTATTAAGCATTATTAAACAGTGAGGTCATTTATATCTTGTGATGTTTCAACTGACTGAGGAATGCTAGTTTGGAATTTATTGATGAATTGTGTAAATCAGGAACTCAAAGGAAAAGCTGGCTGAGTTTCAACTTTCTGGTTGAACTGCTGTAGTTATAGTGGATCCTTTGCACTGGGAAAGAGGTCTTGAGGTCTTGCTGGATTGACACTATTTGAGAATAGAATTCTTAAACAGTGATTTCATATATTTTATGAATAAAGAAGATAAATAGTGAATAGTGTGCCCAGAAAATTTCCCCTCCCTCCTAACGATAAACTCTGGGATCGCAGTACTGTTTCCAGGAGGAAATTGGTTACTGGCAGAAGAATCAGATTATCCACTTGCACAGCAGATTGCAGTTACTGTGGCACCTTGCGTTTACTCTGCCATTTCAGCTAACTAGGAGGGAGTGGAGATCGCATAATCGCTGGGTGTATGGTTTTCTTGGTAATTAGGTTTTTGTTTTGGATACTTGGTAACTATCACCCCTCTGTGTGCTGGCATTATTGCACAGTAACCCTACAATAATAGGATGTAGATGAATGCATATTGAATGCTGTGTTCATTTTACACATGGCTGAAGCACAAGTGTAACACGCCTACATTGCCTTTGATCATCTAAACTGATTAAGCAATGTATCCCAGGGCACGGCATAGGCCTAGACTGGTTATGACTGCTTCTGCCCCCCACTTTCCCTCCCCAATGAACGAGGGGCACTTAGAGTAATCTGTCTCTGCTGCTGCCAGAGAAAATGAAATTGAGGGTTGCATGAGGTCAACATGGCAACGGACCCTTGGGACCAGCAAAGGTTTCTGCGACTGTGCCGCTTGAGAGTCACGTAGTGCTATGGACCACAGCTGTCACAGGTACAGCGCCAATGTGTGAGGACTAAAAAAGAACAGTTGAAATCTCAGATAACAGCCAAATTTACTGGAGAAGGACCAATGCATGAATGTATTAGTTTGAAATACTTCTGAAATCTCACAATTATTTGCCAAGTATTTGCTAATAATATTTATGTTATGTTCTGTTATGTTATGTTATTTATGTCATTTTCGCATTATCTTACTTCTCAGTCTATGGATTATTATGGTGAGAATTTAATTTACCATTCATGTCCTTGTTTATGGTTTCCTCTGTATGTGGTCCTGAGTTTGTTGCATAGCAACAACTGGCAGACTCTGCTTATGCACTTTAAGAATGAGCAGCATGGAAACATTTTTGAATGTAGAAGAATGACCATATTGGTGAGTACTTTATTATATACTCATAAACACTTAAATGGTTTGATTTAGGTTTATAAATATATAGTAAAAGCACATGAAAGTTGGGATTTTGTAATCAGAAAAATGCTTATTATGACTGCCAACTTGAAACCATGTAAACTTTAATTCTTAAAAATCTGATAATTAAGCATATCAAATTATGTAACCTCATAATTGCTTGAAGGTGTTGAATCCACGGGAACTGTCAAACCATAAGGTTGTATAAAAAAAAAGTAATTACATGTGGTAAATGGGTGCAATGACTGTGTAAGTGCTGATTACATACCCTAGCCCCACACATCAGTATTACAGCTTTTGAAAATAAAAAAACATAAAATATAAATATATATATTTATATATAATTTGTTTTTTCTTTTTTTTTGCATGCTTGGCTATAAACAAAGAGGTAGAGGTTAGTCTCACACTTTAAAGAAAGCCTGTTTCAGCTGTCAAACCTTCAACAGGTGTGTAATATATACACTTTAAGTTAAATAAAATAAGCTAAAGCTGGTTCGTGGATTAAAATATTTTCCAGTTCTTCCTCCAGAATGTCCACAGCTCTTGTTTGTGTCATGATAACACATAGCAATGTAACTGAAATAAACAAAGAAAGACCAGTCTGTTCTGAACATCGCCCCCTCTAACAGTTCTCCATCTCAACACGGCCCAGTAGAAGCATTGAGAGGGCACCATAACCATAGAAACAGGGCCATTCAGTTGCTAGGAGAATGCACTGGCAAAAGAATTCAAGAGTAGTGACTAACATGTCCATGAAAGGCCCCTCCAATCTCCATGATGACACCCATGCATTTCCATGGGCTGCTGAGGGGCACGTCTCCCATTCATCCCAATTGTCAGGGCTTTACATAGTGCTGCTAAGCGTATTAGGAGCACATAAAGGATTGCTACATTATTTGCCAAAAGTAGGACAAACTCGATCACTGCTGAGGGATTTGTGACATCTCTGCACCTCCAAACCATTCCTTTTTGCTCTAGGATTAACACCTCTGTAGTCAATTCACTATAAACTATATACAAGGTCAGCTTTAAAAACAGCTTGGTCAGTTTAATGAAAGTTAGCATCTAGAAGTTTGGTAAAGTTATTTAATTGTAATTGCATAAAATGGGGGTTTTTTAATGGGGTTTTTTTACAATTCGTTTTTTTTATTTTCCTTCTAGCAGCAAGCAGCAATCAATGTAATACCCAGTGGACGACTACAGTCTACTACTTCTGAACTGGGTTCACTTTTTTTTTTTTTTTCTTTTCTTTTTTTAGCGAAGAACAAAGAGGCTAAGGTAAAAGACTGCTGTGCTGAAAGTAAATTGATTTTGGAGTGTGCAAAGGCCTTTTAGAGGACAGATATTCACTATGGAAAGTATTTCATTCATTTGCCATTATAACAAATCAATCTGTGGTATCACTCAATGCAAGCCTAGAGCCAAGAGTTGCTATGTATACTACTTAGAATGTCTGCTTGGTTTTAGTATACACTTGATCTAATCTCTAAGCTTTTCATCTAGTGGTGCGCTGATTTCCAATAAATATTTACTAAAATAGGCTCACCGAGGCAGGCCTAGAAAATACAGCAGACATAAGCATTTATCTGGGAGAGAAGTCGTGGCCCTGCATGCCATAATTCTGGGGCATGTATAATTAAACGGGGAAGAGAGGATATTAATCATGTAGTGCGACAGCTTTACTTACCTTGCCCTTGATTTATGCTGCCAGGGCGCAGATCCTCTACTGCAATACAAATTACAGAAAACAGTTTCATATGTTGGTATTGATTGCACTTACTGCCACACCAAAGCCAAACTCCCAGGGGAACTAATTCATCCCTCCTGTATCCGATGGTATCACAGGCACAATTTGGTGAGAATGCATATTGGAGCACATAAAAGATTGCAAGCTTGTTTTCTTTAGATTCCAAGTCCTTTAACATGCAAAAAATCATGTGTAAAAATTATTTGCAGACACGGATGGTAATACTCAGATAGAGAATAAGATCTTATTAAATCGGGATTTAAAACCTAGATATTTATCTTCATATTATTTCATTTTGTTGTGGAGGAGGGTATCGGGTATGAATATCTAAGAGATGAGGTTGCTGGTCATGATACCTGTATTTGTAGCATGTGTAACTGATTACATTTGTTCCACGTCAGCAAAACTGACAGTAATTAAGCCCTACGATGGAACCAAGCTACTAAATGATTTAAGTATCTGAGTAATTGCCACTCTAAAAGCCTCCGCAAGCATCGGTCTCCAAGGCGATGACATGCATGCACGCATCATGCATGGCTGAAGGATGCTTTCCTGAAAGAGTAAAATGAACCTACATTATAGGAATGGTTTTGTCCATTTGCTATATTTTACAGCTCTTGGGAAATTTCAGTGTCGAAGAAAGAGAAGAGCTTTTTACATTTCATTTTTTACATTTGTAAAGTTTATTGGAATAATCCACTTGGCTGGACAGATGTGCCATAAAAATTACTTTTTGTTACCAAGTCCATCCTTGGAGACATAATTAGTGTAACATGTTAAGAAAAATACATGAAATTTTAAAATAATATTTATTTTTCAGTGTGTTTTGACTTTTCCAAACACAACAAGTTTTAGTTGAGTATTTCTTCATTAGTTCAGTTATTTTTCAGGCTTGAATTTCCCCGTTCTTCTCTTCTCTTCTCTTCTCTTCTCTTCTCTTCTCTTCTCTTCTCTTCTCTTCTTTACTATGAGGTAAGCAGAAGTGTTTAAAAAGTCTGCCATGTGTGACATAAAAGCTTCTGGTTGAGGTCAGCTAGCCAGAAGGCCGCCTGGAGAATTGTGGAAATGAGGCCTTGGAGACAGTGAGGCTCATGTACAGCATTATCTACTTCAAATTCTAGGGAAGTGTGTGTTATAGTTAGCACTTGTGACCAGTAGGCTGTGGGTTTACATCTGGTGAGGGCTACTGCTCTGGACCACAGTTATCTAAAATTACTTTAGAGTACTGTATACCCAGCTGTGTGAATGGATAATGTTTGAATTTGTGAATAAATGAATTTGTATTAGTTTATTTACTTTATTATGATTATGTGCGTATTGATGAACGTTTCAAGAACCTTAATAAAGTGTTTTTTTGCTTACACTGTTTTCTGCACAAGCTATGTAGGTCAAGCTGTTTTTTGCAACCTCGTTGGACAGAAAGGTATGTGGAAGCATTAACCAATTGATCAAATTCACCTTGCTATCATTTGGTTAATGTAATGTACATTTTGTTCACTGTTGTAAGTTAAAGGTAAAAAATACTTTATTTTTGTGGTAGTATAAATTGTACTGTGAGAAATTATTAATTTATCAGTTTTCTTGCAATTTATTAACATTATAAGATTATTACTACCTACTGTTATAGTAGGGTGCTGTATTTATTCCTACTTTTTTGGTCTCTAAGTGTAAGTAGTTTGTGAATGTATTCATTCTGGCCTTGTTAGATGTACAGGTCAGGTTTTGGATGGGAGTTTGACCTGTGTGCCAAGCCACCTGGTTAAATCAGGATGCATACAGAGGAACCAAGCCACAAAGGTACAAAATATAATTTTTTTGTTTTGTTTATCTTCCTACTAAAAAGACAGATAAAAGCTGGCTATTGCCTTAACCCAAATACTCTTGTGTCGGCTCTGATCAATTATTTTGTTACCCAGTGTTACTATTGTCTTCCATCGTAGTCTAGCGTCTTCTGATCTGTCTGATTTAAATACATACATATACTACATGTGGTTTCTTGGGAAGATTTGATACCATGGTGTGAAACGCAGCCGGCAGCCGCTCGAGGACTGAGCTCGTCCTTGCATGCTACACATGGTTTTCCTAGGTATTGTTTTCTGGGGAAGGGAGGGAGCGGTGGCAATCTTTCCAAAAGACAGGGCTGTGGCGTGGTTTCCTCGAGGAGGGGGCTGTGCCAGGGTTTCCTGGGAGAACAGGCCATGGTGTGAGCTCAGGGAAGTGGTGTCATAATGCAGCACTTCTCAAAGGCCCATGTTCAGCCTCATGGGAGGCGCTATTTACAGACCCATGTGCAGCATCATGGGAGGCACTATTTACAGAATGGTGTGCAGCATCATGGTAGGCGTTATTTATGGACTGTAATTAATTGTCAATGACATTAAACAACCCAACATTTAATTGTACCGCTCATTAAAGCAATAAAAGCCTATATCGAAAATAAGTAGAGTACTTATGCCAAAAATACTCACCTGTCTGTAGTCGTCTTGAAAAGATGTTTTTTCCACATATAAACTCTGCATTTCAGCATATACCAAACAAAATGTTAAAATATTCAATGGCACAGGAAGTTGAAAACATTCCTTTTCAATAATTGTTGTTGTAGAGGACATCCAGAAGGTGGCAGTATGAAATATATTAAATGAATCATTTAACAGCTCAATTTTTAATTGAATTCTTTCGACTGTACATCAGAGAAGGTCCTTTTTGAAAGGTCAAAACCTAATTTATTTTCCTGCAACAAGTAAATTTTATTGAGCATTATAATTAACGAACTCCGGCATCACTTTGAGAAAGTTAATTTTTTACATCCCATTTTCTGGTGCAATACAGGGCTATAATGTCACAACAAATAAAGCATTGAACGTAGTAATCAAGCAATCAATCAACTAGCCAACACACAAATCCATACACAAATTCATCCATCTATTCACCCACAGACACACATCTCGATTTAATTTACATATTGCTCATTAGGCTATGCTTACATTAAATTGCAATGCCGGGAAAACATGGCTGCTTAACGAGTCATTAGGAAGCTTGAAATATGAGTGAATACCAGTGAAAACTATGGATTGTAGCAGAGTCTGTAAAAGGCCTAATACATATGCAAATGTTTTTTTTTAAAGGAGCACTGGTTTTGCTACTGTTCATTTACCATCAGCTTCTGCTCTGTTATCCAGGTATGCACCCAATGACCCATTCAGAGAAAGTTAAAGTCCATCTATTTTGAGGACGATATTGGGCATGTTTTCAATTATGTTCTAATACTGTAATCTGGACAAAATGTTATTTTGAGTGCCTGTTTTTACATGTTCTTTTCATGTGTGTTGTTAATCAAAAACAAAAAACTGCAAACATCTAGAATTTTTATACAATAAGATACACTGCTGTCAATCTGAACGGGGAATAATGCTGAGTGGGTCGGTTTTAGTTTTTTCTAAATGTATTGTATTGCTTAGTGTATTGTATTGCTTATTGCATCTATTTAACCTTTAGTTCAATGCTTTTAAACTGTCTGTACTGCAATAAGAGATATAATTAACCAAGTTTTATACTCTTAAATTAATACCTTACTATTGCATGTAAAACACTGTGTAAAAAAACTGTAAAATAGATTAATGGAAAACCAAATGCAGACCATGTTCTAGAATGAATCGACACTTCGTGTTGCGTGCTGAAATTGCACTCTGGGTGAATGGATTGTAACCCCTTACTCTATGGGTTAGGACATCCAGAATTGTCAGGATACTGTGGGATTGGATTTTGACTGTATGGTTGTGTTCAGTCTGATGATTAAGATGATTCTCTTCATCAGTCCACATCATCAGAAAGCAATGGATAACTCAATAATGTGAAAGCCAAACAGAGGTGGAAACAATTTACAATCTTTTATTAGATCAATAGGAATGGTTTCTGTTTATTGATACAACTGCTTTCTGTTAAAGCCTGTTAAAGGTATCTTCATGCTCAATGTTAGTGTGCAGTACACTAAGAGCACAGTAAATTATAGGAGCTAAATAAATCTTCCTTCCGGAGGAATGTTTGTCTGAGAAAACCCAGATATGCAGTGCTGTTTGGTCTTCTTTTATGCACACTTTTAATCAAACAAATTGTATTATACCTTAATACCTGACCTGCAGATTACAGGAAGTCAACAGAAAGGACAAAGAAGTAGAAACCTTCATGGGCTTTCAAGATATTAGTTTGAAAAGATAAATAAAGAAACTCCTCTTAAAGATAAACATCCTGACTGAATTAAATTACATGGAATTGAATTAGTCTGAGAATTGATACCTGACAAATTTAGTGGTGAGGATGGTGCTAATGGTGATAAGCCGAGTTGCATTAGCTTAACATAAAAAAAAAACAAAAAAAAAAAACATGCTTTACAAACAAGCCAAAAAATAGCATATTGCATCAGTGAGGATATTCAATCTGACCATCAAATCTGACATAGCTAGCTATCAGAAATGGCAAAGGGTTTAAAAATGTATGTAGTGGCTGGAAACACAACGATCTCTGTCACTGCTGCCACAAATCCAATCTGAGCCCAAGACACATCAATGCAATTTTTCATAGTAAGAAATTATTACTTGTTTTATGTATATTGTATTACGTATATTATTATATGATTTTAATTCCCATGTATATTCAGCAGTGCATTTGACTAATTTGCTATTATCCAGTAACCTAGCTATAACCTAGTTAGACAAGCTATTAAACGATATAGTAATTGTATAATTTTCTTAGTAAAAATTACATTTTGGATTATACTTCAAATGAAGTAATTTGGAGTAAATTTGATTGTTAATTCTCCAGGTTAATCTCTGAGCGCCTAGCATCACTCATTTTTATTCCATCCCGTTCATATCCTTGACCCGATCTATTCACTGTAGAGTGGCGTGATCGGTGATCAAGATGAAGTCATTCCCAGGCACTCCTTTTCCACTAGGCCATTCCTCTGTTCTGAGGAGCATCCTCACCTGCTATGTCCTGGAAATGCATGGCCCCCAGCCCCACTTTAGACAAATTGGTGTGGATGGTGAAGGTTGAATTCCAGGGTAGGTGTCCTATTTCACCGGATCAGCTTGCTTTTCCAAGCTAATTCTGTCACCGGGCTGAAAGAGTGACAAGCTGGGGAATAACCCTTCAGTAGAACCCAGCCATTCAAAGGAAGGCACAAACCTGGGTTTTAGCCTGGGGCCGGGGCCAGTCCCAAATGGTCTCAACTTTCTTAGTTCAACCTGTAGGGACCATGCACAGTACAAAACTCAATTTCCCTCTCTCCGGCACCTGAGGATGGCATTATCAACCATCAACTTGCCACTCGCAGAGATACCACATTCTTTCCTTAAATGCAGAGACTAGACATTTCTCTCTTCTCTCTTGCTGCGGCTCACCTAAGGAGGGACATAGCTCCCTGACGGCAAGGCCTGGAATCTGTGCATTTTACTTGTTTTATTGTACACAGTCGAAGAGTTGAATGTCTGATTCAAATATCTATTCTTTAATGTGTGCGTTTTTTTCCATGTGCTCTGTAGGTTTGAGTGGAGGGGGGAGGGGAGGTTTGAGACTGAGACTGGAAAAGTCTGGTTTGCCTGGTGAGTGTTTCTGTTTTTTCTTTTGTTATTTAAATGTTTCTCGTCTTCATTGAGTTTGCTATTTTTTTAAGTTTCTTGCAATCATGCCAAATAAATGGTGAAAACTCCCCAAAGCGGTGGGAAGGGTTAGCAACCGATCAGCTCTCAGGCCCCAGACAAGACTGAGCTCTGGGTGCTGGGCAGGGAGCTTTTCATGGCCAGGAGGACTTGCCCCAGCGGAGAATAGAAGCTTTCCTGGCTTGCTCTTATTGTTGAGAGCCAGGGCAGATGTGTGAAAACTGTCCCCATGTGGAACAAAACAGTGTTGGGCAGAAGAACAGGCTTGCCTCAAAAGAGGGGGATGATAAACTGCACTGTCTTCTTGCACGGGAGGGACACCTGTTCAGAGGAGGATGCCCAGGGAAGGAAGGACAAAGAGCCTTGGGTGGCGGAATTTCTGTGGCTAGCTCCAACAGGAAGGCAGGGGGCCTCTGCCTGAAAGAGGCTTCCTTCAATCTCCCCGGTCGGTAGGATGTGTGGGAACCGGACAGGGAAGCGAGGGACCCGCTTGGGGACCTATGCTGAGCCTGGACACAGGCGGAGCCCAAAGCCCCGCTTTGAAGAGGGAAAGGAAGTCTCCTCTCTGTGAGCACTGTCTGACCAGCCAGGGAATGCCACCAGGGTTCACCATTTATTTGGAATTATTACAAGAAAAGAAAAAAACTGCAAACTCAATGAGGACAAGAAACTCAAAAGAAAAATTTTCCTTGCTGGGGAAACCCAAAATAAACCAGTTTTCCAAACATTTAAAGAACAAAAGAACAAACGCAACAAACTGACCAGTCACCTAATCACCAATCATTTTCTCCCATAGCATCCACTTTTGGAAGTTAATGGCAAACATCATGAAACAAACTATAAATTCAATAAAAAATATATTCTGGCACAGTTTAGCTCCAAAAAACAACAGCCATTGTGAATGGAGTGATTTCAGTTGGGCCTGGAGGTCCATTGTTCCATTAAAAATCTGTTTATCACAGGGGTCAGAAACTTTCCTTCCTTGCACATGTCTGGAGTACCCCCTTGTTCTCCCTTTCACATGTCGTGAATTTGTCGGGCCTCATCACGCTTTTACACACCCACTATAAAATGTTATTTGCTTCGGTGATCTTTCAAGTCTGTGGCTTCAGTCCCACTGCAGGGAATTCATTCTTCACAGATGTTGAGCAGGACAGAATGCCATAAAACTGCAAGCCAGACAATGAGATGACAGGGAGAGATGAGCCGCTGTGATTTGGTCAGCAGGCTGCACTCGGAACACAATCCCACTGGACAGGCAAATTGCTCTAAACAGCCCTCTAGGGGGTCCCTGTAGCCCTAGGCTGGATACAGTTTATTTTTTTTCCATTTCACATCACTCATGCTTGTGTAGATAACATCTGGAATGTATTTCCTCCTGATTAATATAATTTTTTTTTTTTTTTTATTGCTTGGTTATATTCAGAAGACTTAAGAAGTTATTACGCATGCATGCTCACGTTGTTCCCTCTAGATTATGTTATGTTGTGAACTTTGCCTCAGCGTAGCCAATACTGAACTCCAAACTACAGCGCCTCACCCACCTGGTCAATAAGTAGGGATTTGATGATGTTCCTGAAACAGTTCACACTCCACACAGCATTGAACTCTGCAGTGTTGCGTTAATTATGAGTCTTACACACGGGTGGTCCATTGGTACTTGGGAAGCCAGGTACTTCTGTTATGTTGTAACTCACATTTATAAACCAACTGTTCACTCATCAAAATGACTGATCTTTTTAAGAAGGGCATTGACAACCAGGTAATGACGCTTGTACGTGCTACAGAGAAGGCTAAAGGTCGCGCGGATTTTAACATTCTCTCTCAAATAAAACTTTTAAACACCACTTTAAACTCATTCCCATACACAAAACCCTTATGTTTGCTTCCTACGACTGTTTTGAATCTAGTTTACAATCCAAAATCAAAGACAGATTGCAATCATTTAACAGTGCATTTAACTGGTGGAAAATTTGCTATTAAAAATTCTAATATCTTAAAAATTCACATTCTGCCCAAATAAAAATAAAAAACTCATCATTTATGTTTTTCACTAATCTGTAACTGAAATTATGCAGCACTTGAGGATACTCAATAAACTTCAGAGATGTAAGCAACAGCTGGTTTTTCACATGTCACTAATAAAGTGTTTTTTAATTAGACTATATGGTTCAGTAATTTTTTTTCTTCTATGGCTTTGTTTTTTACTACAGCCAGTACAAATTTTTTGCAAATTTTTTTTTCCAAGATCATCTATATAAATATCTATGTGTGCATGTGCATATGTGATCTTATGTTGATCTAAAAGGTTATTTGCACATCTTATGTGAAAAATAACTTTTTTGTGAAAAATAATGCTGTCTACACCGTAGTAAATGAACCACAAAATACAACTTACAAGTTTAATTTAACAACTGATCAACTGCTATTTAATGTACTCACTGACACCTTTCTCGAACAAGGAAGCCATAATGATGCTTTCATTCATTGCTCTAACATGGACACATGTTATATTCCAACATGGGAAGCAACATGGGCTCTAACATCTCCCTCATCGCCTTCAGGGAACGTTTAGCCTCCTACTGTGGCCAGCCAGCTACGAGGGAACATTTAGCCTCCTGGACTGGACATTCACTGGACCGGAAATTCATTGGAGCAGTCACTCACTGGACCGGTTTGGTGCTTTCCAGAATTACACTCTGTTGGGCACTCACTGGACCTCACATTCACTGGACCATGCCCTCACTGGACTAGTTGGGTGCTTTCCTGTATAACACTCTGTGGGTAGGAGAGAGTTGAAAAAAATTATTTCAGATTCCCAATTTTAAAAAATAACTTTGGCAATCTGTTTTTGCATGTCAGCCCTAACAAAAATGTCAGCTTTGTAAAGTACACTTTGTAAAGTTTTTTGTTGAAACTGGTTCATTGAGCTGTAGATTTGTTTCTGTGGTAATTATAAACAATCCAGTTGAGGGTCCATCTATCCCTGTTGGTGAGCTTCGACTCGGTGGTGTATGCCCATGACACATTAAGTAATTTTGCCGTTACTTTGACTGACATACCTGGCACCAACTATTGCTTGTTAGCACTGGCACTTCAAAAATCTGTTAGATCTCTCAGGTTGCTTTAAAACTCACATATTGCTGTGTTTAAGTCTTAGAATTTTCTTTTAAAAAGTATCCAAAAATAGTAAACAATTCTAAACTTGTTTATCCACACAACATAAGATATGTTTCTTTTTCTGAAAGAACTTTTCACTGAGCAACTTTAGCAATGACATTCAACCAATTGTTCATCAAACTGTCAATGGTAAACCTGTGAGTCGATTCATATCATTTCATTTTTTTTATGTCTTGCATCACAGTGTGTTCAAAGCATGCAAATTAATGCAAATGTTACCACATTCAAGACGCATAAAGAAAGGTAGCCACCTTGATTTTGATACCTTGAGAACTTGCAAGTAGCTTTTCCCTGAGTGTTAGCTACCTATTTATCCCATATGAAAGCAATGTATCACAGTCTCCCTTCTATCTTTGAGAGAACTATATTTTAATTTAAAACGGATACCTTGACTTTGACTCTGATCAGCTGATTTGATAGAGGAGCATCAGATTGGGAGAGCTAATGGTGCTAAAATCAGAACTTGCTATAATCTACCCATGGGAGTAGTGGTGAATTCAGTCCTATAAATGTCTCATTTGCTAGAGTTATTGTTTTTTGTTTTTTTATTCAGCCTACACCAGACCTGTAGGCTGGGGTAAAATTTTAGTAGAATTAAAATGGAATCATTTTTGCATAGAATGCTTTTATATGTAGGCTTGAGGACTTGACCTGGCTTGGATAAAGTAAATTGGCCCTTGACTTGAGATTGCTTCTCAAGACTTCAGACTTATTTGTGACATGCACAACAGTCACTTGGTCCCACCTCTGGTTAAGCCTTTTAAATACGGTGTTGGTGTTAGAACCATGGACAGCTCCTAAACAACCCCATAAACGGTACTTTGGCAAGATAAAAAAAACATATTGAATTTATCATATTTGTTGATGACACCTCTATTTAGGCTTCATATCCAAAAACAGCAAAAACTGTGAAATTTAGATTTTTGGAATTTTGTCAACACTTATAATTTGGCATTTCCAGTTTTTATCTGTTTTGTTTTTTATTAATTCAAGACAGGAAATTTTTGATACCGACCTAATCTGAGGTATGTGTTTGTGTTATAATGAGCAGTAAACTTAAACTTTATTAATACTAAATAAATAATTCACCTTCAAAATTCCAAACAAAACCAATCAAACAAACAGACGGAGTTAATCAAAAAACTAACTCCAAACTTTACTACTGCTGAGCCACATAGCATGGCATCCTGCTTAGTTTCAGAAACATATCAGTGTCATCATAAAGCACATGGTTTAAAATAGGGGCACCAACTACACAACCATTGCAGTGTGTTTCACTAGCATATTGAAGGAATGGCCCAAAGACCAGTTAGGATTCACAACGCAATTCTTTCTAGTAGGCCGAAATTATCTGATCCGTTCCCCATGTCAACTTCTTATTTTCAATCTTTACATCTGTTCTGCAAAAAGGCTTTTTATTTCATTATTTATTTATTTTATTTTATTTATTTATTTATTTATTTTTTAGGGGGATGGAACAGGTCAAGAAAAAGGGAGGGATGTTAAATATAACACAGTGGCTCACCCAGAAATAGCATGTATAAAAGAAGAAATGCAAATTTAACACTTTAACACTATAGCAAAACTATAATAGCACTGTTGGTAAAACAGCTTCTCCCAGAACTCTTATCCTTTCTATGTGTGATTGCCATCATGTCCTGGCCAATGTTTCTATTCTGATATAACTAAATTCTGGTGGCCTGCAGTCATTATGTGAATGCAAATAAAGCCTATAAAAAAAGAGAAAAGAAAAAGGCCATCATGCTTCAATGTGGATAAAATGCAAAAAATGCACCTGAAATTGAGGTATTACACCTATAAAATACTGTGAGCTTACTACATGTTATAAATGAACAGTCATGCTCTCTTTTCCAAACAATTTATGCATCTTTGCTCATAATACTCCATATGGCAAGATACATTCACTAAAAAAACTATCATGAATATAATTATTCAGGCAGAAATTACAAAGCTATTGGAAAGTATTTTTAATTTATTGATTGTTGATTCTTGAAAATGTTCTCAGCATAGTTTGAGTGCTAAAAACCCACCAAATGAATTGGCCGTTTAATGCTGAAGTCTAAGGGAAAGAGTGTGTCCTATTCATATTGATTAGTGCTACAACACATTGGCAACATGTGTTGTAGCAACATGAAAAACTTTCATATTTCTATCGTTCACTCTCAATGCCTCAGTCAAACATGTTTTGGGTGGACCTAAATTTTCTTAACTGAAGTCATGGCTTCCAGAAATCGGTAGTAGTAATTCAGTGTTTTATCTGTATAGAACTGTTAATATGATCCTTACACAGAAAGAAAGATTAAGCCAAATAATACCCATTACTAACACACCATAGCCTCCTGTGCATGTACTGCAGCCATCAGTCATAAACTGAGATACCTACTGAAAAGAAGAAATAAAATGAGTGTAGCATTAGATTTTTAACAACATGATCACACAGGATTGTCACCCCTGTTTTCATTAAAAGGTGGTGCTAGAGCTTTTGATTAATATGGAAATATGAATAATAAAAATGTATTTATTTTAAATAACCCCCCTGAGTGAAGGGATTGTAAAAATCACCAATCCGAGACAGTTTCGGAACAAGAGCCAAAACAAGTTCTCATACAACAAAAGGTCTAGACAGGTTATCTTACAAAAAAGGGTCTGGGTCCAAATCTCAACACTAGTGTGGCTCCGACAAGCTCAAACTCACTAACCCAATTTCCCCCTCAGGTACAGGCAGCCTTTTTTATATTGTGGCTGATTGAACCATTGCCTCTAGCTGAACCAATTACAATGCTGTGGATTTGTAACCATATAATTTAGTAACCATAGCAACCATGGAATTAAGTATTGACAAAAAATAAACAGCTCGAGTCGCATCCAATGGGATTTGTTGTAGCACAACTCCTCAAGCACTGAACTTGCACAGCAATAAGCTAGCTCTGACACAAACCCGTGCAGATAAAAAGGGGATACAAACGTGCAATAGGCTTTTCTGGTTTGCTAATCAGTACCACTTTCGGTCCATGTCTTCAAGATGGGGTTTCACACTTTCACTAAATTAATGGTTATATCATTAAACTGGATCAATTTCACAGGAACAACATCCACTACATGTCCACTACATGGAGTTGATCCCCCGTTTGTTGAAATAACAGCCTCAACTGGCTTTCCTCTGGATTTTGGAAAATTGCTGCAGGGGCTTGCTTCCATTCAGCCACAAGAGCATTAGTGACCTCAGGCAACTGTTAGTGTTTTAATGAATCCCAAAGGTGTTCTATAGGGTTGAGGTCAGGGCTCTGTGCAGGCCAGTCAAGTTCTTCCACACTGATCTTGACAAACCGTTTCTGTATGGATCTCGCTTTTTGCATAGGGACATTATCGTGCTGAAACACAAATTTTGGTTGTACAAAGTACAGAATTGTCCAGAATGTCATTGCGGTAGCGCTAAGATTTCCCTTCACTGGAACACAAGGGGCCTAGTCCGAACCGTGAAAAAACAGCGCCTGATGATTATTCATCCTTCACAAAACTTTACAGTTGGCATTATGCATTTGTTCAGGTGGCTTTCTCCTGGCATTCACCAAACCCAGTTTTGACTGTGATGGTGAAGCGTGATTCATCACTCCAGAAAATGTATTTCGACTCCTGTGGAATGGCAAAAAACTTTACACTACTCCAGACAATGCTTGGCAGTGCGGCTGTTCTGCCCAGAAAACAAATTCAATGAATCTCCCGACGTTCAGTTCTTGTGCTGACATTTCTTACAGAGCCATTTTGAGTGTAGTCCAATCAACCAAACCACACTCAAATGAGGTCCAGGCTGTGGGTGTGGCCCCACAAGCTGCCTGTCGACCTGGGCATGTCACTGGGTTGCCTGAGGGAAGGTGGCCATTCTGTATGCCACAGGCAAGAATTCAAGTTGCCTCGTCTTGGACAAAGACTTCATACATCTTGATACTAACTTCCACATAAATTAATTGGACAGGGGCTACAGTTTTGTTTTGGTTTGCATTATAAGAGCTTTTCAGTGTATATATTTAACTGTCATAACTGAGATCACATCTGCCACATGTAAAAAGTACTAGTCATCACTCATAGGACACAATACACTACAGCACTTAAATTTTCTAAAATAGTATTACAGTGAACCCACTACCATAGCACTGCTCTGAACAAGATCAATTATCCATCTGGGAAGACAATGATTTATAAATAACTAACAAATAACTACTGTATGGAAAATCTAATTTTGTTTCTGTTAAGTAGTGATCTGGACCAAAGCAGACTAATGAACCACAACATTGATCATATTAAGTTTTAATAATACACTCATTACATTTTGAATAAATAATGTTGCTCTCTTATTGTGAAATTGAGTATGCTATTCGGTAAATCTAATAAGCACTACTGAATTGAACATCCGTTTGACCAACCCTGATTCGCTCTAAATTAATGAAATGTGTCTTTTGGTCCTAAATTATGACTAACATGTGATTGAACATGTGAGTATCAATCAATCAATCAATCAATTTTATTTTTATACAGCGCTTTTCACATGTTGCCATGTCACAAAGACACTTTACATTGAAAAATATACAGTATGTCCCAGGCCTGACCCCCCAAAAGCATGCCAGTGGCAACAGTGTCAAGGAAAAACTCCCTAGGCTTGCAGGAAGAAACCTTGAGAGGAACCAGGCTTAGAGGGGGAGCCCATCCTCTGCTG
>JAOYSI010037924.1:0-17665 GCA_025775065.1 Hiodon alosoides
TGTATATATTTATATATAAAAAAGAATATAATCAATGCCGTCAATAAATGTATTCTGTGATTTATCAGCTGGAATAAAAAGACCAGTTCTTTCCCCATACCGCTTACAGCTGTCTTTGGTACATCGGCACATATAAAACACACTCCCTCTGGTGGTGATAACAGGAGTTGCTATTTAAGGATTGTTTCCGCTGACCAATGTGTGCAGCTTTGCAAACCGCTCGGCGACCTGTCAGGTTACTGTCCTTATAAAACACGTATTGATCTTGGGCAGCCATGGAAGTGTTGGTCACAGGGCATTTAATTATGCGGAGTGGTGAAGCTTTGAATCTGCTGTTGTGAAAGCAACATTTTTTTTTTGCCGTTGGACGCCAAAAATAATAATCCTTGCAAATCGCAAACATGTGAAGTGATTGACAACTGGGGTTTTCTACATGTGTTTTTAATTAATTTTTTTTGTTTTTAGTTTTTTTTTTCTTCTTACTATTTATCCAGTATTCCTTTTAAATGAAAAAAAATTAATTAAAAGTCTCTAAAACACGACATTAGTTCAATGAGCATTTCCTGTACATTTCGACATTGACATTTCAGCTCATTGCCAAGATTATTCCCAAGCTCCCATTCCCACAGTCTCTCTGGAACGAGGTGAATGACGAAGCACAGACAATAACACGAGGATACTGGTATAAGCACGAGACAAAAGTTACTATCTAGAACAATGGGCTCATCGACGCGGTTAAATATATCCAGAGGGGAAATGTCGGGGGAAGGAAGCTTGTTGACAAATAAAAACCAAGAGTCACTTTCTTGGTTTGGCAGAGTGGACCCGATGGTTGCCAAATCATGTGCTTGGTCGGTTTGTACCTGGAAACACATCAACTCTTTGTTATTGAAATGTCAACATGATATATAACAGTTCTCATTTCTCTGACCAGAAGGGGATTTGTCTGTATTTTCTTGTACGTGTTCACATGGCAAATCTGCACAGCTGTGGGTTTTAGCGTTGTATGTGAATCCCACCGGTTCACAAAAGAAACTAAAGCAACATTTGAACGGAGAAAAGCATTGTAGTCTATACGTCAAAACAAACACATCTAATCCTGCAGACGAACGGGGAGAGATCGCTATCGAGACTTCGGGTATATTTCCTTTCCAAGTGCAAAGACCTGGAAAACCATTGCCAGGATTTAACATACATCCTAAGCATCACCTGATACAGAGATGCTGGAGGGATCGGGCTTCTCTGCTGGTGAGATGGTAAAGTTATCATTTTTA
Organism: Hiodon alosoides; assembly: GCA_025775065.1. Taxonomy (NCBI): domain Eukaryota; kingdom Metazoa; phylum Chordata; class Actinopteri; order Hiodontiformes; family Hiodontidae; genus Hiodon; species Hiodon alosoides. The sequence continues at coordinate 1,275 of JAOYSI010037924.1, forward strand.
AGAACTTTCTCAAGTTTTTGGCAGGGGATCTGGAACTCTTCTCATACTTTGCAGCAAAACTCCAGATGTCTCATTTTTTTTTTATTTTTTTTTTTTTGGGTTCTTTGTGAATTAAAAAAAAATCCAAACACCACGGAGAGCTACATTACCATTAAACCCAAAATATGCATAGACTGGCACTTTGAGCCATATATGAACAGACGCTTTTAAAAATAATTATTTTAGAAGCATTCCAACACCTCTGTTTGACTGTTTTATTTCAGTAGCGGAGGTTCCTTTTAGTGCCCTGCCCCAAAAGAAAGTAAACTATAATGGAATCCCCAGTAGCACCCACTCATCGGCTCTATTGCCCCCCACCCGCCAAAATTGCAAGACAAAATGATTGCACATTAGAGAAGATTCCTATGGGAACCCATCTGGAATAGTACTTGCGTCAACCAAAGGCCACGGAACGCAGTGGTTTTAGATTGCTGCTTGGAGTCTCGCACCATGCTGTGATGCTGTAAACCTACTTTACCTGTAAATAGGTCTCCCAAGTACGGCACATTGGTCTCAGTGAGAGTGGCTTTGGTCCTGAGGAAGGCTGATTTAAACGCCTGGCGATAGCGATAGCTGACTTACTGCCAATTATGCTGTTTATAAATATAATTATAAAATACACTGTATAAATCAATTCCCGTTTATAACAGCGAATTCCCACCATAAAATGCATACATTGCATTCCCTTAGAGCGTATAAGCAAGTATGAGTTCAACGTGAGAGTCCTTATCACGACTCTCCGTATAGCAAGTTGGTTATAATAACCACGCATAAAGCGAATGTTTGAAGACATGCTGTCCTTGATATCGTAACACCAGGCAAATGTACCGACACCTCAAATTAGTTTAGAGTAATCGACTAAGGCGGCGCACGGGAAACATGTCCAACGTGGTAGAAGAGGTGTTAATAATATGTCGCCTGTGGGCAACATGTAGCCTTCTCTGCTAATTTGTGTACCTTTTAGGGACGTGTAATCCCGCATTACCAAGCGCACCTGACGTTGAAGGGGGATACGGGGATTGGCGTAATAAAGGAGGCGGTCTGCGAAACGGGGCGCAGAAGCACGAATAACACCTTCGGACCGAAGTTAAGTACACGGAAAAATAAGATGACTCTGGAAAGTTCAAGTTTCTTCATCCCGACGTTCTGTCATCGCAATCCATTAAATGGCCTCTTTCCAGGAAAATGTAACAAATAACACAAGTGTGACTCTTTTAATCGTCTCAAATACACGTTCGAAGAAGTGTTAAATCCTAACACTTGTGTGTGTGTGTAACCTGAGTTGGCCTAATTTATAAAATATGCCCAAACCCCAACATAAGCACACATTCCTTTGTAAAAACGGACGCTGTGGTTCGTGAATTAAATGCATAGAGACGACGCTATGATTAAAAACCAGGAGAGACTTTGGATAAGAGGTGGCCATCTGACTCGTTGCTTCCGTTTTGCCACAACGTTTTACCACCTGGACTTCTGAATTGGTGAGTTTGTTTGCTTCTTATAGTAAAAAAAACAAACAAACAAAATTACACACGTGTGGGCGGTATGTTTTAATTTTTATGCTGAAAAACTAGTTAGTGAACAATTCTTGTTTAAATTATTTTTATGTAACCATCATATTAGGAATAAAATATAAAAATATATGTTTCATTAATATAGGTGATAGCTATTGATCTTAAATGCAGCTATAAACCAAGCCTATACACATGCTTTACTTTAGTTGTGTTGGTAATGCGAGTAAAATCGGCTGGCCCACTCCCGCGTGAAACTGGGCCGCAGTACGATGTAATCAGAGAGCCTTGGGCTGTGTCTGAAATCGCCCTCGCAGGTAGTCCACTAAATTTCAGCAGTGAGTGAACGAAATAAGTGAGTGATTTCAGACTCAGACGTAAATTACCTCCGTCACAGAGCACTCGCTAAATTTTGTCATGAACATTTCATCTGTGTGGTTTCGTGAATTTTATCATCGATAAAAATATCATTTTTAAAATGAAATTGAACTGTTTTACTGGGCATACCCCAGGCATTCTGTGTTTTATTTTTGCATTAATAAAAAATGAATCATAATACAATTAATATTTTCACTACTGTTCATTTGTTATGCTTATTACATTAATGATAGAAATACTTGTCATGTTTATCTATATATTACATTTTTCATAAAACTATAATTGAACAGAATGAAAACTGCTACTGTTATATATAACAAAAAAAATGTAGAAAAGTAAACTACCAACAAAAACTAAGTGCATGAGCACACATTTTCGCGGGGTTCTTCTTGTCAGTGTCCTCGACCCGAGTCCGGAGGCAAACTTGATGCAAGTAAAAAACGCGTTGGATTATGGGAAATAAGGGTTGAAGAGTGTACATCGCATGTACACTCGAAATCAGATTGCATTGTGGGTAAGAATGAGTGAACAAATGTAGGGAACGAGATGTAGGGAATGAATTCGGACACCACTACAAAATGGCCGACACCCTAAATAGTGCACTATTTAGTGGATAGGGAGCAGTTTCGGACACAGCACTGGTGTTGTAGGTAGGATGTAATTCTCCTCGCACAGTTTCGGGCCATACGAGGTGAATTGCATTGTCCGAGATACTTCATGCTGGAGTATAGCTAAATTTGGGTTAACGCCTGTTCCGATTGAGTTTATTAAGTGATTGTGGACACGGACATCAACGTTTAGGTGATTTAAGAATGAGTAGGTACCAGCTCGTGTAATCCCGCAGAACCAATGGATGGTGAAATGTAGAAATACGGTTAAGCGAAAAAAAGCCACACCAGTTGCTTTCGAAATCATTCAAATTGGCGTTGCTCCTAAGCAAACGCTTGCTAATTAGGAACTCATCTGAATGGTTATTGCCAACATCTGCGCATTTTAATCTTTAATCTCAGGAAAATTACAGCATGTGCCGTTGTTTAGGTTTCTGGCAAAGCTAACATTAATCAAAATGACTGCACTTCTAGAAGTTTTTTAAATTTCAGTTGTTATACTTTTTGGGTCATTTTGAATCGTACTTATTCCACATTCTTGCTTCGGACTTGCAGTGGTAATTTTGCAAAGATAAAATAAAAAACATATACTTTTTATATATATATATATATATATATATATATACACATATATTTATTTTAGATAATTATTGTGGTTGATTAAAGTGATTACACAAAACGTGCTAACTCTTGGATGACATCTGTGTTGACAGGTGCTCACAGGACTTTACCAGATGGCACACATGCCAGTTAGGGCTGCCAGTTAGAGCCAGTGTACCTCCTAATCTGACTCAGAGTTGAGAGGTCGCTGGTGACCATGTGACTGCAGGACTGAACCCAGAGACCCCTGCTACTGCACTACCCCCCCTCTCGCTGTGAGGTTCGGGGAGAGTTGGCAGGCCTCTTTACGAGTCGCTGCAGACGCGGAGCGTGTCGAGTGCCAGGCCGACAGTGCCAGCAGCTCTGACTCAGACTGCCCGGGCTCTTCCCAACCGGTGGGGCTGAAAAAAAAGGATGTCACCCACTCCTCAATCCCCAGGACGGGCAGCTTGTCCAGCGTGCCAAGCCTGTCAGGCACATTTATTAGGGTTCCGACGTTGAATTAGGGAGTATCTAAAGGGATCAGCCTGCCGTCTGACTTCACTTTGCATGGCCTCGTTTAAACTGTGAAAGGTCTCGCACTCCTTCATCTTGAGTTATGGTGTATTGGATGCTCAGGCCTCCCTTTAGGAGTCTGCTAGAACCTCTCTGTTTTTGCTGCTCATACACTCCCCTGGAGCGTCACGTAAAACGTTAAAGTTAAATAGGTGTCAGTTTTCTGAAATATATTTGTGTGCATTTATTTAATGGTATAAATTAAATTTTTAAGAATTATTTAAACTTTTCCTGCATCTTCACGAGTACACATTTCTTTAATTTTTTTCTTTTGGGTACTTTTTCTAAGCAGGCATTTAGAAGCAGTCTTCTCCCAGCTGTAGACACTTTCTGACAGATGACTCCCGAAAAGAATGAAGTGGTTTTTCCTCTCTTGGACGTCTGGACCCCCATGTTCACCCGAATGTTGTTTTGAGTGGACCAGGGGATCACAGCTCTGTGATTTATCTGTAGTCCACGTGGAGAACCCCTGTGGGTTACATAACTTGCTTTTTCATTGCCATGCTTTCTGTTCCCAGATGGATGTGAGCACATTAAAATGATGTGTATCTGCGCAGTAAGTGTTCTGGACCGCTCACCCCCCTTCCTCATTGTGACGTATGACCGGGTCACATATTTCCAACAGAGAAATGTGTCTCTGTAATTTGCAGGTGACGGGGGACAAATGGTGGAGTAACTCTTGTGCTATAGATGGTCAGAAACCAAACAAACGTGCTCCCATTTGTTAAACCACATCTGAATTGGCACTGTAGTTTTAGGGTTCAAGTGCAATACAAAACTGAGCTATCTTGCTCTATTGACAATTAATGAGAGCTAATGCTGCAAAGAGATAACATATCAATAAACATGCTTAACCAACACAATATCTACCTGTCATAATCTATGCTTAAGCATCAAAATAAGTAAACAACAAAAGTATACTAGACATCAATAATTCATGAGCATCCGGGCAGTTCCTAGGGGGAGGGGACGGGGTTTCAGGACTGAGGCGTGAGGTATTGCCGGAAGAGGTACGTTTTCAGTTTCCTCATGAAGATGGTGTATACCTCACATCGTCTGATGTCCTCAGGAAGGGCGTTCCACCACGTCGATGCGAGTACTGGCGAGAGTCGCCCGGACGAGGTTCGCATCCGAAGGTGTTCGCATCTTCAATCGCCGTCGCTCTCGTTTGCGTGGGGGTTGGATGAGGTCCCAGCAGGAAGCCAGGCGACGGCCTTTGGGTGTGCTTTGTGACCCCGCTGCGTCCACACGTCATTGGCCTAGCTGAGTATCGTCAAAAGCATGTGACCCTCCGTCGAAGAGACCGCCCGCTCCTGTCTCTTTGACTACGTCGGTTCGTTTCTTGTGGACCTTTTGACTAAACCTAAGCTAGATCCCAGGTGTGGAAGTCCTTCTGAATTTAAGTCTTGTATTTATTTATTTTAGAAATCGTGAGTGAATTTACATATTTTAACCATGCGTTTCGGGTTTTGACTCAAATGAAACGTACATGATTGTAAATAACTTCATGGCACTTCATGTCTTGTTTCAACTATACAATACCTTAGTCTTTATCCTTTATTTGCGTTGCAATGGGAACGTAATCCTCATTATAAATACTGGCTTGGAGATCGTGTTCGGTTTATCTCACGATGTTTTATGTGTAAATGTTTTTTTTTTAAGCTAGCGTGTGCCAGATCCCAACACAACATTCAGTTGGGCCTTATCAGAAAGCAGTAAAATTCGAATAATGATGTTTATTAGATGCATAATCTAAGCAAAAAGTAATTTGGCAAAGTGTGGTGTGCGTTTTTTGCCAGACAAAATATATTGCTTAATCTTTCAAACAGTGAAAAGTTAGTTGCTTGGGTTTCCCATTTTCGAAAGCCTTCATACACGCCACAGTCTTGATGCCAACAAATGCAGGCCAAAGTACTTGTGATTAAATGCAAAAAACAATGAAGCCAAATGTTCAGTAACCTGAACTTGGGGCCCATTTTAAAGAGGGGGGAAAAAACCGAACGCATTTGAAGTTTGTTTGCAGGCTGCTCAGGGTATTTAAATGTCTGTTGCTAGACAGTTGGCCAAATCAGTTGTTTTATTGTTTATTATTTTATGTTTAGATGAAAACCGTGTCTCCAAATGTGTAGAGAATCAATTTGTAGAGATATAATTCACTTGTCTGTGCTGGGAACGAGAATTATGAAAAAATCATCACTGCGCATAGCTGTAATAAACCATAATTCTGTCCCGCACCTCTGCCCTCAATAAACATGGTAAGCTGCTAAACGTTTTCTGCCCATTTTCAAACTGAACCATTGTTTCAAAGTAGAAACCGACTGTTATTATTATAATAATTATTATTGTTTGTTTGTGTAAGCAACTAATTTGGTGTGATGACATGACAAACTGTATGATTATGCAGCCGTTTCCTGAAATTGCTTGCAGGAAAATGGAGGTGGTTTCAGGTGTCCAGGGTTTTAGAGTTAACCGAGAACAAGAAGTGTTTGTACCAATGCTTGTTAAAAACATTAATGAAGAGTCTCCTTCTGCACCACACATCCCAACAAAATGCAAAATCAGTAAAACATCTCCCTCCGCCCCTCATATCCCCGCGCACAAAATCAATAAAACATCTACTCCACACCTCATATCCCCACACACAAAATCAATAAAACATCTCCCTCTGCCCCTCATATCCCCACACACAAAATCAATAAAACATCTACTCCACACCTCATATCCCCACACACAAAATCAATAAAACATCTTCTCCACATCCTATATCCCCACACACAAAATCAATAAAACATCTTCTCCACACCTCACTGCACATCACCACACACACAAACGCTTCACGTATAACTAGAAAATGCGATTGGATCCATTTAGGGGCACAAAATAGTTTTTCTTAGTTTCCCTTAATCTGACTTGTTCTACAGAATGGTCAAACCATTTATCTGAGTTGTTATTTTGTAAGAGAGAGGTCGACACTGCGAACAAAAATTGCCAATTAGTCTGGAAACGGCGCTTAGCGAAACGAGGCACATGTTTGGAGTTTCAGCTTTCCTGGCCGGGGCAGGGGGCGGAATCGTTTGGGCAGAGGGGAGCATGGAGCAAGCTGTTTTTTGGGAAGAGGACGGTCAAGCGAGCGGCATGGGTGAGGGGCCCCCAGCGATGTGGGCGCTACAGCTCACAGTGCCGGAGGGAGAAACCGTGATTCTGATTAGCTGCAAAGTCAGCTTTAATTCATTTCATTCCGTAATACGAGATCCTCCCCTCCGCGTGAGATAAAAATCTAGTCACTTAAAGAAATCCAACATCAATTGGAAGCTGTGCTCTTGGGCAGGCTCCAGAGATGAGAGACTGATCCTGGTCCCTTTTGTCGAAAAATAAAACCGAATTTATTGTTTGTTAAAATGATCGCCCATTGCGAAACCCAGCTCAGGAGGTTCTGGTGTTCGAGAGGTGCCGTTAATCAAGCTGACTGCTGACCAGTGCAGTACGCCTCGTAACGCAGCTCTACACAGCCTAATGGCCGCTGTCGGCTGATCTTAGGTCAGTGTCGAATGATGCTTATTGATGACAGCGTTAACAAAAAGTGCTGGATGTACATTTGGCTAGTATTGGAGGAAAGCTTTTGATGAAGTCAATGGTTGCATGAGGTCAGCAGTGTTTTTATTTTATTTTATTTTTATACATGTGGAGGCAATTTTTCAGAACTTTTAATAAAAGCAGCTTTGGGATCTGGGTCAGAAAGGGAGGGGAGAGTAATTTGTATCCATGGACTCTTGTGCTGTGTCTGGTTACCAAGGAGGATAATGTTAAACCATGTCAAACCCCACCCAGTGAGGACATTTACCCCACTGTGGCTCACTCAACTGTAGTTGAACGCGTTGAACATGCGCAGAAGAATTCAATTACGTTACTGGAACCAATCCCTGTATGAGTCTTTGCCAAGATCAGATTGTTTGAGCTTTGAGGTTATGGCTGTTTCGTACTCCTGGTTACAATCGTGAACTTGCAGGTTGGAAAATTGCCAGTATACCAGTACAGAAACGTGAATTTCCTGGTTGTCAGCTCCTGGTGACACTGGGAGAGATGGGAAGGATTCGGTGAACAGGTTTTTAGGTCGACCTCAAGTATAACCCCTCCGCCTTTCTCAACAGGCTAGGCAAAATCAGCTAACAGAAAAAATCGCTGTGGTGTCCTGAGAGCATTTAAAAACCATCTTGGTGTTGGTTTAATCAGAATTTGTGTTTTAAGTCTTTTCTCTGTTAAGTCTTTATTAAAAGATAAACGGACAAACTTTGGGTTTGGGTTTGAGTACCTATCTTAGAACATATTTTCTGTTTACCCACATCCATGTGACTTGTTGTAGGTATTCCTTATTTCGGTTTCTCCCTCTCCCTCTCCCTCTCATTCTCACCAGGCTTGTCAGGGCTTTGGAATTGCAGTCTGTTAGGCTCTACACTCGCAGAGATAATCATTTTCCCCTCCATGCTTACCCCAATTATCGCCCAGCGAGAAAACATCTGGCTGAGATTCCCGATCGGTTGCACACTGTGGCAAACGATGACTCAGATGACTCAGACCCCACTGACCCCAGCCTTGACTCAGTGAGTCGCTCAGCAAACTTCCAAACTCATCAAACTCACTCTGAGCTCAGGACCCTCAACTGCGCCCATCTGAGGTGCGGTGTTGAAATTTGCCTGCCCCCCCCCCCTCCATGATGCTCTTGCATGAAGCCCAGCAGTAACGCGGTCTCCCCTGGGAAATCCGCTGCTTAGCTGGAGGCAGACCCAGGCAGAGTCGGAGCGCAGACCCAGGCAGAGTCGGAGCGCAGAGTCTGAGCGCAGACCCAGGCAGAGTCTGAGCGCAGACCCAGGCAGAGTCGGAGCGCAGAGTCTGAGCGCAGACCCAGAGTGCCTCGCCATTTAACGCAACGCGGTGCTGCCTGTCATTCTAGCGTGCTCTGATACTCTGGCTGACATAGGGGATAAGAACGGGGCGAGGTGGGGCTGTGTCGGTGTCATGTTGCATTTTTACTCTTATTAAAAGAGGCTAATGGGGTAACCTGGTGGTATGCTGGGAAAGGCGCGGGACTCCTGACCAGAGGGATGTAAGTCCAAGGAGCGTGCGAGATATGTTAGTCGCTCGGGATAAGGGTTGTTACTGCCAAAGCAGATGAGGTTTGGACGGGACTCTGACCTTCAATGACTCACTGTGTCCCGGTTCATTCCAGGGATGTGCTCTTCCCGTTCCAGCTAAAGCAAGGGTTTGTGTGAAAGAAAATGTTGTTCCTGGCCAATGAGATTCCACCAGCAAACTGGACATCGGCCGCAGCCAAGAGCCGATTGGTCGTGAAGACTCACAGCTGGAGTGTTTAACATGGTTACTGACCAATCTGTCTAAGAATGTATGATTTGGGCAGAACTGCCGCAGTAGCACGTGAGGACTCCGCGCACACTAACCTTATAGCCTGTGAAACTTGGCAACAGTCGACCGTTCTCCATGGCGCGCTTTCCCTGGGTGAAGTATGCTCAGTGGAAACGTAGAACCTTCACACCTGCTAGAGAGTCTCATTTGCAGTGACAGAAGTGTTGCGTGTGTCGACAGTGGAAACTTTAACTCCGGAGTGTATGGGTGGTACGTTTCCAGTGTGTGGTATCGGGGCTTTCGCGGAACTAAAACGCTGGCGCCACGCTGCATGTTTCCTGCACGGCCTTTGCAAAGCTGGGCATTTTGGCCCCCGCTCTGCCCAGACAGCTTTCGGGGGCCCTGCACGGTAACGAGCCACACCATCGGTGTGGGTGATCATTAAAATTCCAAACTGGAGGTCTGCCTGCTGAACAGCCGGCCCTTATTTATAGCTTCGCTTTCAGGAAAGGAGTGCCAGATATATAATGTTTGGTACGAGAGAGGCCCTCTCCCAGCGCACTGGCGCAGAGAGATCCATTTTCACTGGGGCCCCATCTGCATTCCACTGACATGGCCTGAGCTGGTTAGTTAGATCACCGAGTACACAACCCCCCCCCCGCCCCAGTAGTGGCTCTTGATAATTCCCCAAAACTTCAGACTTGTCTCCCGTGTTTTCTTACCTGCTAACAAACTCAAAACTGCTGCCTGTTACAGGATGGCATGCTTGATGTAATGTAATGTAATGTAAATGTAATGTAATGTAAACTTATTCCCAGTATAAAGAGAGATACTCAACGCCATTGATTGCTGCCGCCGGGGTCAGCTTCTTGACGTGCACAGATAAGCTGTGGTAGGTAGAGGGCTCTGTTTACAATATGGCAGACACAGGAAAGGGAGTGCTCAGTCAGACAAAAACAACACAAATTCCCCTCGTCCTCCACCTTTACCAAGTGTTGAAGCCTAACTGGGACAATGTAGACCTCTATTAAGACCGTTATGGTGTTTTAATGAGGCATTTGAGTCAAATGATAGAAATAATCCAATAAAATCCAATAAAAATTCATTTAAAAAGATGACTTGACCATATCATTGAAATAAATCAGTTTGGTTGAATGGAATTTCGCTCAGTGTGTTAGTAAACAGGCTTAAAATGACCACTGGAGCTGCAGTACTGTAAGACTGACTGTTGCGGTTTAAAAACTTTAGACCGATGTGTACAGATGTGTACAGATGTGTACCGTCGTCTCTTTAAGCCAGAACCCCTCGGTGCAGTCAAAGGGCGATTGCCTATCGATTACACGAGTGAGGCTGAGTCGGGCCAGGGTTCTAACAGATGAGGTGATAACTGAACGGGCTCGCTGCGCGCGGAGACGTGAATGACAGAGGGCTCTTTCGAGCGCGGTTCCGTAACTCGGCGGGCTACGGCAGGGCCAGCGGGTAAGCCGGCAGGGACACTAAGCCCCCGAGAGGAGCGAGGCCCGGCAGGGAGGTGCTAGAGGAGTGTTCCTGCAGAAGAATGTGCCAGGATGCCGAGGGTTTCGCTGTGTGAGCGGCTGTTTGTTGTTAGAGAGCACGTCAGCGTTGGCGGCAGTGGCAGCCATGTTTGCGTTGGACAGCGGGTTAAGCAGTGTTTGTGTTGGCTGGATGTTTTAGCAAAGCTTGTGTTGGACAGCAGTGTTGAGTGAAAGTTGCGATGGACAGCTGTGATGTTAAGGCATCAGGCCCTTCCACTCTGCGTTTCCCCTCTGTGCGCCAGCGCTGAGGACTTGGGCCTCTGTGGGATTGATCCTGAGTAACAGTCTGAATCACTCAGGTTGTGCCCTCCCTGTTGTTGAACACGCTCTGGATGTACAGAATTGTGTGCTGGGCACGGAGGCCGGGGGGAGATGTGGGACCAAATGGTGACACACGTCCTGTGACGCAAACCACATTTCACCCCCAAATCGGGTTCTCCCTCCCTCTCTCTCTCTCTCTATCCCGCTCCCTCTCTCTCTCTCTCTATCCCGCTCCCTCTCTCTCTCTCTCTCCCTCTCCCTCTCTCTCTCTCTCTTTCTCTCTCTCTCTCTCTTTCTCTCGCTCTCTATCCCGCTCCCTCTCTCTCTCTCTCTATCCCGCTCCTTCTCCCTCTCTCTCCCTCTCCCTCTCTCTCTCTCTCTCTCTCTTTCTCTCGCTCTCTATCCCGCTCCTTCTCTTTCTCCCTCTCTCTCCCCCTCTCTCTCTCTCTCTTTCTCTCTCTTTCTCTCGCTCTCTCTCTCTCTATCCCGATCCCTCTCTCTCTCTCTCTCCCGATCCCTCTCCCTCTCTATCCCGATCCCTCTCTCTCTCTCTCTCTCTCTCTCTCTCTCTCTCTCCCGATCCCTCTCTCTCTCTCTCTCTCTCTCTCTCTCTATCTCTCTATCCCGATCCCTCTCTCTCTCTCTCTCTCGCTCTCTCTCTCTCTCGCTCGCTCCCTCCCCCTAGGTCTGTTGTGTTTTCGCTCTGAGGCCCAACCTGAGAACTACAGCTCTCCATGTCCTCCTGGACAGGCTGGAAAGGACAAACTCAAACCCAAACGCGGCACTTCAGAGAAGGGAAGGCTTTTCAGAGGGTGTGCGTGGAGACGGCCTGCTCATTAGTGTGGTCAGAGGCGGTTATCTCCGCTCAACTCCCATGTCCTTGACTTGTTCAGCTATTTTGGGGGTGACCTGTTGCTTTCAGGTACAAAGGAATACTGAATGTGAAAGTACGATGTGTATGGTGAGACCCAATTAAAACAAATTGTACCATAAATTATTATAATGTAACATTCCGTTGTGCTGTAAGTTGGAATAATTGGTCAATTTCCGTGCGCAATGAGGTTTCGATGTAAAAAATGACCTATTATTTTAAATGGAAATGTCTGTTTACTTAAATTTTTTCAAAGTCATTTTTTTGATGAGAACATGACCAACATAAGGATCCGTTTAGCCTTTAAATAGATTTTACTGTACAAACTTTCTTTAAAACCAGCTTACCAATGACAGCACTCGACCAGAGGAAGTTTCTGTTATCAGGTAACTCATTCATGTGTCAGTAGCTCTCGAAGTGATCTCTCTTGAAATGCCCAAGCTGTCCATCAGGCACAAATTGCAGAACTGCCCTAATGACCGTTAGATAGGCGCTCTGTACGTCAAAGTTCAGCTCTTTTTCACCTTGTGTAATTCTCTGAGTGTGTATGTAAGAACTAGAACCGACAACCTTTTGGTTACAAGCCCGTTTTTTGTAGAATGTAAAAATTTAGAGACAAAAGAAAAAATAGCATGAGGTTAGAACTTGAGAATGATTTCTTGACACGAGATGAGAAAACAAACTTCAATTCCTAACCTCAGACAGTTTTTTTTGGTTTTGTTTTTCTGTTTCCCAGAGAACGAGAATTTGCGGTTTAAAATTTACAGATGCGTTTCCTGCAGTTCTAAATAAAAGAATGTGAGCAGGCTCGGAAGTCTGAAGTGAAGGGCCTCTCAGGCCTTCAAACGTTGGGACTTAGGACACACGTACCACAGCCCATACGAGGCCTCTGCTCTGTTCAGCCAGAACCTATTTTGATTCACGACCTTTACTATGCTTTGTTGTGCAGACTGAATCAGTGTCGTCCTGTGCTGTCGACAACGTTAATGCAATGTTCTCGTTGCGTCGGAGAACCGAAAAGCTGACGATTGGCCGTGCCGCTGAATGAAGGGCGCTCCTTAGACAGTTTGGAGCACTGTCAGGGGAGGATCATTGGGTGGTCCGGCGAGCCGCCGCCCCCCCTGGGGAAACTGCTGCTGATTGACAGCAGTCAGGGCAAGCGCGGCAGACGGGGAGCGGTTGCAAAAATGGCCGACGTGAGCGGCGCAATGATAGCACGATCTGTCGGCGCCCTCCGTCTGTCTGCCCAGGTACTTCCTCCTCGGGGAGCGCCGCCCCAGCCTGTCCGTCGAGTCTTCAGCCCAGCCCAGCCCAGCCCACGCCATCGCTTTGCAACGTGCGGCTAATCGCAGTGATGTTACGAATCAAATACTACGTTATAACCCGCGCGTCTGTATCATTGAAAATGTATTATGATCAGATCTTAGTAGCAGGCATGTAATTACATAGATCCAGCAAATATGCAATAATGTTAAAACTATATTTCTCGTGCTTGTGCAACTGAGGATCTAAAATCATGATGCTTATTATTTCATGGTAATTATGCGTAAACCTAGGCTACATAGACCACCATATCTATATAGACTGTTTTCTGCTTCTGCGTTCATGATTGGATGATGATGGTTCTCATTGTTAATTATTGTTATCTTTTTTAATGATCTGTGACCTTTACAACGCTTTATAACGTGCATATCTAGTCCACTATCAGGGGATATACATTTTTAAAATATCAATTCTTCATTTTTTTGGAGACTGGTGGGGCGCATATTACTTCATTCTGATATTACGCATTGTTTGATGGTTTATCATGCTGAAAATAAAATAATTGTTTCCATAAAACTTTGAAAGGGTGTATAGCTGTAACGTTAATTACAGCTGAATATTCACGTGCATCCCTATTCATTACACGTGCATGCATGAAATGTACCCTTTTGTGCATGAATTGTTTTCACAGAGATGTGAAAAAGGAACATTTTAAGGAAGTACAGATGGACAACAGTAAATTTAGCTTTTTTCACAATGTACGTATTGTAAAATTAAATATTAATAATTAATGATAATCCCTCAAATGTAATATTTTTGTAAATAACTCGATACTGTTTTACTTTTTCAATAATTCCTTATAACTTATTATGTATTATTATAATCAATGCTTGGTTATGGTCTCTTATAAAAATAAGCCGTGAGGCTTGGGTGATGACATGACTGTAATGTTTTAAAAGCAAAAAAAATCATACATAACATTTATCGACACTGCTAATTTAACAGCAGTTAATGTTGCACGTAGCCTTTGTGTGTTAGGGATCCTGCCAAGTAGACCTGGACACAAACAGGAAATGGTTCTTATTGCGGAATTGCTGAACATTCTCGTGGAGATCAGGTCGGGGGCCTTTGACCTCATACAATGTAGTTCCCCAGAAGTTGGCTGTCAGCGCAACGAGGGGCAATTGGATCCACCTTGTAATCTGATTACCGCCACCCAAGCAAAGGGTTTGGCGACATGGGATACGTTGCTGGGCAGACCGTGAAAGTTCCGCGACTCACCGGAAATGCGCTGTAAAAGGTTCATGGAAACCTCGGCCTCTGTCCTACATTCGCAGCGTCTCGATGGCGCTTAACTCAGAACATATGTGTGGGCCTCCCAAGCGGCCAGAGTGCAGACGGAGCCCAATCAGCTGGATGGATTTCGCTGCTTCCAATCCAGCTGGAGTCATTTGCCGGTTGTGACCGGGAGTGCACAGCAGCAGAGCACGATTGGCAGAGCGCTGTCCAGGCTGGGGTGGGCTGAGGGCTTTTCTCAGATCGTCGCTAATTAGCTTGTCCTGACGGCTTCCCAGGCAGCTGCTGGCTGGCTGTGCCTCTCCTCCAATCTGCGCTGAACCGCTCATGCAGACTGTGTAGCCTGCTGTGTAAAAGAGATGGCTAGCTGACAGGCAAATGGATCAGAGGAGACCAATCGTTATGCTTTTGATAAGTGCGGTGGGAGGAGCCAGTTTGGCTGGAAATATATATATATAATTTGGCAAAATAATTGCAGTTTACAAAAAAAAAAGACTAAATGTATGTGAGTCATAAAGCCATGCTGTAAAGATGGTATAAATGTTATTCCTATAAGACCCTGTATGGTTTATTCTGCTGTCTGCAGAACAACACCAGATGCGCTCAGCTAAGTGGGAGGAAATGCAGAGCTGCTTTATTTCAAGCTGAAATGCTCCGGGGGGTTTGACACGGGGGGAAAGCAACCCCTTTCATCCCCTCATCGCCGCGTGTCTTTGTTTTCTTTTCTGTTTTTTTTACAATTGTATTCCTGAGTGATTTATTCTGTATTCTCTCTTCTTTTTTTTTTTAAAGGGTCCCAGCTGGGAATATTGGGGACATGAAAGGCCCCCCCCGTTCGGTCTCCTTGGCAGGGTTTGGGTGGGGTGTGGCCCCAGCCGGCAGGAGCGGGGGACAGGATGTTGTAGCTTGGCCGGACGAGAGGACTGTTGGGGACAGGGCTGAGGCCAGGGTCCCTGAGGGGTTTAATTAAAGGCAGCTTTAATGCTCCCTCACAAAGGACCCACTGTGGGTTGAGTGCGCGTCCCATTGCTTCCACTCTGTCCCGTCTCCCTTTCTGCCAGATCCAGAGTACCAGAATAAAAATGTCCCAGGATTAGGGAGTTGGCTCGGTGTCGTCAGAGAAGGAATATTCACTTAATGAGGCCAGAAAATGTCAGACCTGAGGAGGAGAAGGTGTCTCCCTGGTGTCCTAGCGGTAGCGCTGCCGTATGGGACAGGTGACCCCCCCCTCAACTGGGATCTGGGAATTCGGGCTTGTCTCAAGTGTTGGCATGACCGGGACCTTGACACAGAATTCCACAGCCGGTCATCCCTGTTGTATTCCACTGAAACCCACAGACCCAGACCACAGCGTGCCTTTTACAATACTGTCTTCAGCATCCCGAGGTTCTGACACTAATGGAAGAATGGACTCTAAATAATGTAGTTTAAAACATTTTATTTTTCACATGCTTGTAACAAATATATTTTCATAACTTGTAAGGACTGATAAAATCTTGTTTAACGAGGCAAACATCTGATGTCATTTTAATTAACACGTGACGGACAGGTGAGAAATTCCGTTATTCAGGGTCATCTAGTTCAGTGACCCAGACGTCAAACGCAGACAAAATAACACAGTGTGTTAAAAATAAAGGAGACAGACTGACCCTTTTTTTTAAAAAACGGATCCGTTTCCTCGTGGTGCCAGCCTTGCCGGGCTGGGACAGGACAGCAGGATGAGAGGGGCGATCAGTCCGATAGACTCCTGACCCGTGTGTGTGTGTGTGTGTGTGTGTGTTTGTGTGTGTGCTTGGAGACCCCTGACCCAGTTCCAATGTCTGTGTGTATGTCCCTGCGTGCACGCGAGCGAGCGAGCGAACGCGTGCGTGTCTGTCTCTGTGTGTGGCATTACTTTTTTGACCTCCAACGTGCATCTGGCAACATCAACAAGCCAACTGCGTTCATTTGAACTGTTTGTTTGGGGGAAAAGCTTTGCTCGTTATCCAATAGCAATTAAAGAAAAATAAACACCTCTGTGAGGGCGAAGCTGGATAGCATGTGTGAGACCTCCAAATGACTGTTGGACTTTATGACTGATGGTAACCAATGACAG
>JAOYSI010037935.1:0-17401 GCA_025775065.1 Hiodon alosoides
TGAGAGAGAGAGAGAGAGAGAGAGAGAGAGAGAGAGAGAGAGAGAGAGAGAGAGAGAGAGAGAGAGAGAGAATGGTTAAAAATGGTTTCTTTTTTTTGCTTTCTCGTGACTCAGTCAGAAGTGTGGCTGAGTACTTCAACAGCCTCCTTCACATAGTGTGACTAAAATGTGGAAAGACGGGCATTCTGATTGATCAGCTTCCCCCAGGCTTGATGGACAGAAAGAAAAAAAGGAGTTTTCTTTGGAGGTGGCAGGATGGAGGAATGGCGGAAATACACCCATTGTTGAAATTCTTGATTTATAGAGAAGTCGATCCTCATCCTCACCTGTCTGTTAGCGTCTGATGTGGTCCGAGCACACCTATAATTAGTGAATGACAGGCAGGCATCTGGGTAGTGATTAGAACTTTCTCGTTCCTTCAGAGATCCAGACAGCACCTGAACTTTGACCCCTGTCCCCATAGCACAGCTGTTTCCTCTGCTAATACCGAGCCTGAGCAGAAAGAAGTCTTTCATGGCCCGCCCAAGCTCGGCACCAAGTCTGAATGGATGGTCTCCGGGTTGCCCCTTTGTTGGGCCTGACAGACTCGATCGGGCTGGACTTCAGTAATATTGTGCCTTCCTGTGGACGAGACGTGCAACGTGCCCTTCCCTCTTCTCTTTTGCTGCAGTTTTGGCATGAACCATGACGGGATTGGAAACTCGTGTGGGACCAAAGGGCATGAGGCGGCGAAACTGATGGCTGCGCACATTACAGCCAACACCAACCCATTCTCCTGGTCAGCCTGCAGCAAAGACTACATCACCAGCTTCCTGGAGTAAGTAACGGGGGGAAGGTTGCATAATCGTCATTTCTCTCCTTTCATTGCAGTCTGATAAAATAGTGTGCCAAATGATTTACTTGTATATAGACTATATATTATATTATATTATATTATATTATTATTATATTATCATACGCTCAAAAAAATCCAAACAGATTTTAAATGGGCAATTTTGCAGTCACAGAAAGTGTTGAATTTCTACACATTTGGCACCTTGAATAAGTCCTGTCCGTGTTTTATTTGGGATTGGTTTTGTCACAAATGAAACTTATGAGAACAGAGAAAATGCTTGAAAATACTTTTTTTTCTAATGCTGTAATTCTTTAGTAAACTACAGTTGTTGGGAGGAGAGGTACTGCTTTATAAATTTAAACGATCTTGCGACGGTAGCTATTTCTTATCAGTCACCCTTTCCCCGCCATGTCAGTTAAACATTGAGAGATGTCTGTCCAAAGATGTTCTCTTCCAGCACCCATGTTACCTCCAGATGTCTGTTAACATGTAGAAATTTTCCATTCACTGTATGTGTTAATCTTAGCTATTTTAATTGTCAACAATGGATTAGAATGAACAGTTGCTAGCAGATTTAGGTTAAATACATACTTTCCATTGCCTTTAAATTACATTCAATCCAGTACAGGTATATAAAAAATATACAGAACCTATCAGATGACTATGAAATAGTCACGAGGTATGAAATCTTGAAGTAGCTATTCCCTGAAATATCTAAAAATTCAATTTAAAAGATACCTCTTAGCTAAACCTGAATGACTTTAGGGAGGGTTCTCTGCTGTCAAGGTGTGTCATTTGTTACTTCAGTACTGAAAATATCTTTAAAGTCTCTAATCTACTGTAAGCATATTTAATGTTATGGTTATATTTAGGGTTGACCAGTTTTCCATTATTGGTCCAGTGAGTAATCGGAAAAAAAACATCTCTGGCCTGTTTTAGGGTGCTTAGTCTGGGTTTCTGTCAGCCAATTAAATGGAAGTTCTTTGAGCTCTGTTTAATTAACAGGAATTAGTGGGTTATCACATAAGTGACATGGGTGTTAAAAAGGGAACATGTCTCAGTTCCAATGAATTTCTTCTAGCTACTATTTCTCTATAGATTATATTTGTTAGTTTATTTGAGGCTTTCTTTCAGTCTGAAGATTTATTTTTAAACCTTGTATGAAACTACAAGCTTTTCTTTATTCTGCCCCAAGCTGTTCCAAGGATAACATTCAAATTATAATACAAATTCTACGCTCAATTTAATCATGAAACGTTTTAGAATGCAATTATATATTTTTAAAAAAAAGAATCCGAAACATGGTGCAGAGTGAATAAAGTGATATTTAGACTGTAGAATTCATGCTCCTTGGATTCATCCTCCTCCTTCGAAATTGCATTCTGCTCAGATACCAAAACAAACCAACCGTTTTCTTCCGTAATGTACAGAGAAAGGTTCAGTAGGGTATCCTGTTTGTGCTCTCACGTTACCCCTCCTCTGCTTCTATGTGACTGTCCACTTACTGTACCCACATACTGTATGAACAGGCTGCGTGGATCGCCAGTAAGTTAATGAAATCCGAGACGTGTTGTAGCTGGGAGTGAGATTCACTGGAGATAGTACAACATGAAACAGGAAAGAAGGCATTGATTACTATAGCCACCCCTGCAGGTAGGAAGAGACAGAGTATTATATTATGTATAATTAAGTTAGTTATATTGTTTTAAATACACACATTTATTTAGATAAGCTTGTGTATATTGTGGAAGATTGACCCCTGTCTGGGCTTACTTGTTAGCTGGGGTGAGGAAAGGCTTTATTTCCCAGCTGGTTTGAACGTCCCGGAGAGCTGCTCCAGTTTAATTCATTTTTGACCAGTGTCAAAATTGATTTCCGAGAACTTAAACTCTTTTTCTTCAAAACGACAGTGTATTTTCCACTTCCTGTTGTTGTTGCTGTTATTAATGTCATCCTTCATCCTTCACTAGTTGTACTAGTCACAAAAGCAGTAATGGCAGCTGTGGTCTGGATGAAGGCGAACGAGTTGGTGTATGTTCCAGTTTCTGCTTTTTCAAATGGAAAATGGTTGCTCCTTTTCTATAAAATCTGCCCTCCGCAGACATTAGACGTGAAAATGTGTCGAAAGTTATGCCTCTACAGCTAGTCTGGCTGTCAGGAAGGCGGTGGATGTTAAATCCCAGGTGGGACATTGAGTGTAGCTGACTTTAGGCATCATTAATCACTCACCGCATCTCCAAAGGCTAGCAGCAGATTTGATCGCGGAAGTTCGGCTTTGGCGTGTATCTCTCTTAAATGTACAGAATCTGTGCTGTTTTGGAGCCGTTGAGATCGGCGTCCTTTATGCTATGATATAGTATAAGCCAGGGGTGCTGTTAAGTCAAGCCTGTTTTCGCGCACTGTGTGAGTAGAACTGCATCAGAAAATGTTCTGGGTAGGCCTATTTGTCTCTTCAGAAAGTCAACAAAGAATCAATGTAGATCACTGTATACATTCAAGGTCTTTCTCCCCCCGAAAGTACATTGTTCAACTTGTCTTTGTTGAGCTCCGGCCAATTTGCTTAGTCTTTCCTTGTCTTCACTGATATTATTCATTTTAGTTGTATCCCATTACCGGCACAGGGCTATTGCCACAGGTCTGACCTGTCCAGCTAAGGGTTTAATCAGACTGAAGGCCTTCTCACTGAAGGAACCGTAACTCTGTCTGAGAATCAACGCTCTGGCTGGAGGAGGATCCCAGACCTGCTTTTCTCAGCCTTTAAGGAGGGAAATGAGTCGTTCTGGCTGTCAGGAGAGTTTTGCCGCTGAAAGGGGTCACGGGGAGGAAAAGGGCGACATGGGCTAGCTGGGCGAAAGAGAATAGAGTGCGCCAAACCTCCTGATGGAGCACAAGAGGACGATTGTGCGTTGTTTTTCGTGCCGTTTTGATAGCGGTCCGATCAGACCGTGTAATCTGTCATTCAGTCATTCAATCCGTTTTCAGGCCAGGACCAATATGTGTATGTTGGGCAAATTTGATTTTCTTGGTTGTAGAAGCGACGGCCATCTTTCTTTTCGGCTCCATCAGGAGTATGGCACTTCAGCCCGATTTGCCGGTGTCTCCTCCCTCTTCCCTCTGATTGGTCGGCCCTGTAATGCTTTCGCGGGCTCAGTCCACGGCTGGTTTTGAGTTTTGCTGAGTTTTTCCTCACACAGGCTGCTGTTCCTTTTTAATTACAGCTGTCTTCAGCCGAGAGGAGTGTTATCTCCCCTTTTCCTGTCCCTCTCTCTGGACTATCTGATTTTTGGAAATGCTGTGCATTTCCTCTTGCCAAGTAAACAACTTTGGGGTGCAGAGCAGCGCTGGCCTAGATTCAGTGGTTCACTCGTGCAATATGCACTGCTCCAGTTAAAGAGCATCGGATTTTAAAATTTGTTAATGAATGCAAAAGTAGCTCAGCCACAGTTAATCGCTCAGTGTTTTCTGACGCTATGAAGTTGTAGCTTCATAGGGTTTCGTTGTTATTGGTCAGTGCCTCTCCCTATCTGTTTCAAATAAACTGACTGTACTTTGCAACCCTTTTTTTATTAGGCGGGGATAGCAAAAGGTCAAAGTTTATGGGGTTATGGTGATGTTTCCCCTCAACGTTTCAATCCGAGCGGTTTCCTCTGCTTGTAATACTTTGCCTGTTTGAGTGAACAGGAAGTTGTGTGGACATATGAAGCCACATTTAATTTCTGTAGTGACTTCTGTCTTCTTCCAAACCAACAAACAAGGGGTTCTGGAGCGGTGCGGTTTGGGGCTGTGGCCCAACTTGTCTTTCTTCTCTGGTGAGGAGAGCTTCCAAAATCCAGGGAAAGGGATTATTCCACCAAACAACTGACAAGAGAAAAAGAAAACCAAGAAGACGAAACTGAATACCGGATTTTGCACTCCCCCCCTCGGGCAGGGGCTCAAGTCCTCCTTCCTCTGTGATGTATTTGGTTCAGCTTTCAATTAGATAAGACTTCCGATATTCTGGTTGTAAGCCAGGGATCCTTGTTTCAGCTAATCCTTGGTATGCTACTCTGCATAAAAACAAGGTCCGCTCGGATCTTTACTGTGTTTTCTCTTTTTGTGCCCAAGTTTGAAGTCATTGATAACCATTGAACTTTAACATGGTGGAGGCCTGGACACATGTTCTCACAAGCCCCTTTGTTAATAGTTTCTAAATGATCTTTGGCTAGCTCGCGCATGGCTGTTCTTTGGGCTATCTGACCCAAGGCTAAAATATCTCCCACCAGACATCAGGAGTCCTTCTTAAAGGCCAGTAGACATCAGGAGTCCCACCTTCATAGTCTTTGCACACCTTTTTGTTCTGCACGTGCATTCTGCATGTGTCAATGCTCATCCAGTTGTATCCAATCTTATATGACCAAATATTTTCAAAGTGCTATATGGCGTGAATATGCCATCCGACTCCTGGCGTATTTGTCCGGCTTTGGTTAATGTATTCAGACTGCCATTGCATGTGCCTTTCCAGGCGCACTTATCTGTGTTGAAAAACAGGCTCACCAGAAAAATAGCTTGTTTTCCCCTTGACTATCCGTTTGTAGCGATCGTAGTCAGTGTTTCACCAAGCTCCAGTCTGCCCACCGAGCTTTGGGGTTGGTCTGCCCCTTTCTGATTTCTGTCTTTTTATCAAATAATTTATTTCATTTACTAATGCTAAATTAGAAGAATTACACACAAAAAAATGCATATACATTTTCTTTTTGATGTTAGGGGCTCCAGAGAAGCCCTCGAAGGCCCCGAGGAACCAGCTGTGGTGGAGGCTTATAGGGCCATTGCAATACAAAAGACGAAACCAGACGACCCCTTTAAAAGTGACTGCTGGCAACCACTTGAACCCGTTGCCCAATAGCATCTTAACGGATGGGCTGGGATGCTAACAGGAGGTCACAGATAGCCGGGAAGCTGCTCTGTTCGTCATCCCCTGCGGATGAACGGCCTCGGTACTGCTTGCCCGTGTAATGAAATGTAAGCATCTGTGTGTTATATACCGGAACCCACTCGTCCTTCCGACGGAAAACAAAAAAGGCCTCGAGTTTCCGCGAAGATGCATACTTCTGTGTGACAAAACAGACTAAACACTGCTCTCCGGCTTGGCAGAGGGGCGAGCATCGTGCCTTTATTGGCTTCTCTGGGGATTTTCTGGAGGTCCTGGGCCTACAGCTCCATATAAGTACCTTGGATATGAGTACCGTGCAGCTGTTCGCGTTTCCCCTCCTCGTGTTCTGTGTTAACTTCAGCATTTCCCACATCTCATTTCCAACTTTCAGTTTTCTCTCCTGCTCTGGAGAATCTTTCCTTCCGTAGTGAGTTATGGTAGTTGCGTTCTCCACCTATCCACCTAACGGGTGGTAAGTGGCAAAGCCTCTGTCTGCACACACCAGCTAGTTACACGTTTAGGGCAGTCGACCAGGTGATTATTAGACGTTTAAATGTAATCGAGTATGGGGAAGGGGGGGTTGCATTGTACTAGTTGTGAAATGATTCCTGTTTGCAAAGTCAGTGTTTTCCTCTGCAGTGCCGCTGTCGCTTTGACGTGAGCTGTGGACAGGTACGCTGTGCAGAAAGAACCGATCCTATTGTAGGTTTGTTTTTTTGACAGCTCAGGTCGGGGGACGTGTCTGGACAATGAACCTCTGAAACGAGACTTCCTGTACCCCACAGTGGCCCCGGGGCAGGTGTACGACGCAGACGAGCAGTGCCGCTTCCAGTATGGTGCCTCCTCCCGCCAGTGCAAGTATGGGGTAAGGAGCCTGCATCTGATTGGCTCGCACGTCTGTCTGTCTGTCTGCCCAGCATTACACTGCCACATTTATGGGAGGAGAAACCTGTCGCGGATGTACGATGGAAAAAATACGAGGGACCCGAAACCGTTACAAATGCTATGTACACGCTCTGGATGTAGTAGTCAATCCCTCATTGTCTGTTTCAGAATGAAGCGCAGAACGCAAACGTTCACGTGTGAACCCTACGTGCTGGCTTTGATTAAACTGTGCTGTGGCTTAATTATGCAAATAAATGCACGATCATCTTTTATTTGCGTTGACATGAGCCAGCACGGTTCAGTATTCAGAAGACGCTCTGATTGTATGTTACGCTCCACAGATTATTGTTTACAAATACGCTGTCTGCAAGATTATAAGAGCGCTTTATGCATTCAGTACTGAGCGGTTTTTATGGCAGATTACATAGAAGCTATCTGGGACAGGGAAAGGCTGATAGTTATGTTGGTTGAAAAAAGGGGCTCTGACCAGACTCTCAGTGCCTGAGAAAAACTGTTATTTTTACCACCGACCTAAAGGAGTTTGGCCAACCGATTTGAATTTGACTGCTAGTCAGACGAACCCCTGCAGACACGATTACAACACAATCCTTCTGATGTGTTTCCTGAACATTGAGCACCAGGCAGGCTGTCTTTCTCTTGGCCGGCGACAAACAAATAAGATTCAAATAAAACAGGGTGAAACATTTTGCACTTTACAAAGTAAATCAAGGAGTATCATTAACCATTGGAACCACTGCGGCGGCTATATGCAGGGTACGATAAGTGGAAGTGTGAGAAAGATATTTCTGAACCCTGTGTTGTGTTCATTATTATATCCCTTTGTTTCTCTGCTATTTCAGTGCCGCCATAGAGGTGATAAAAAAGGCTGAGGTTGTTTTATTTCTTTCCAGAAGAAAAACAGTTTTTCTCCAAGCAGTTTTTATTTTCTGTCTAAATGATCGGCCCTGAACAACTTTATATTAGCTACAGACCTAGCCAAACTAAGCCTGTTCAGTTCAATTGCTAAACGTCTTTAAAATTACAATGTTCAGGGCAAATTATTTTTCACACGAGCGTGTCAACTTGTCGACGACGGTTACTGTCGAGAATAAGCCGCGAACCTGGGATGACCGCGCGCGGGACATTATCTGTCACCTGGGGTAAAACAGCGGCATTTTTTATTTTTTTTTAATGTAATGAAGGACAGTAGCTTTAACAGTGTCCATAACACTGGAAACGAGTTGGGGTGTGCACCACGAACGTCCGACATACCTCAAAATATCTCCGGGAAAATAACGAGGAATTTAGGACTGTTTTTACACCAAGTCCCCGCTCTGCTGCAAAATAATGATTTTCCCCTTCAATAGCTCGAATAACAACCCAAGGTAAACAAACTGACAATGGGAAAAACCACAGAAACCAGAGAGCTTAAGTGCAGCCACAACCATTAATGAACATTGGGGAATATTGTTTTACATTTCACAAATATTTGGACGCTCTCTCTACACCAAAGAGGAATTAAATTAAGAGAGGGTTTCAGTTGAATTTGATTTCCTTTAAAAAAAAAAGTTTGATATTAATGAGCCAAGAACCTCAAAGAGACTTTAATTTCTGTTGCTAGGTAATTATTGGACATGCACATAATCCAACTATTATTAAACTGCTTTAGTTCTGTTTGTTTGGCAAGTCAAAGGGATTGCCTGCAGGCAAAAAACCTTTGGGTTGTGACAATCCTGGCTCTCAGCATTCTAATTGCTACTCAAAATTTGGAGCGTTTATTTAAATGCAGCAAGTTAAAAAACGGCTATGACTGGGATAAGGAGACAGTCACTCATATTCATATGGGGAATACGGAGGATTGTCCTTTCAGGAAAGTCTCGTGCGGTACTTTGCCCTGACTGTCAAACTTTGTGTTGCTATGAGACGAACGAGGCAGATCAGTCGGACATTTGTGTGTGAACGTGCGGCCCTAATGTGACGTCAGTGCGATTTGAACCATTGCGATCTTGTCGATGAGAACACGCAGAATGAGCCAAAGATACAAAGGTGGCAAAGTTTCGGATCCGAGGAGTGAATTACCTTGAACAGGGAGAGCGGAGTACCTCAGATTAAGATTTGCCGTAAAGCAGTAGACATGAATAGGTCTTCACACTTAATTTAGTAGCTGAAGCACCAGCCTTTTCAAGGCAGCAACGCACTGAAAAGGGAAGAGCTCTCTGGACCCATCGGGCTTTCTGTGATTATTATTCAATGCGATGTTGATATGCTCGTAGGATTTTAAAACGCTATTGTATATTTTATGTTTAACAGCAAGCGTAAAGAAAGCGTGTCTCGCGTGCACATGCGTACGAAACTGAAAGGCGACTGCACATTCCAAAGTCTCTGAGGCTGAACTCTCATTGGCGGCAACTATAACAAGGCGTTTATTTACAACTCCTCATGGTGTTTGGAAGTTCAGGGAGGGATTATACAATCAATTATAAGGTCAACGTTATGATAGAGTTACCCTCTGTATTATTATCATCATAGCCAGATATTGCGAATGATATCGATGCGTTCATTAACACGATGGTTTTTTAAAATCGATCCCACTTTTCAGTAGGTGCCCATCAGTGTCATCATGGTGGACACGTGCCTCGGGGCCTGCATGATGGCACACCGGAGGTCTTATTGAAAACAGCTGGTTCCCCCGTCCCCGTTTACCACTTTATTTAATCTTAATGGACCTAGTAGCATAAGTGGCTGGGACATATTTACTGACTCAGGGGTCAGAGCCTGTGCTACGCACCATAACTCTACTTCAAAGCGCACTCCTCTCTCATATTCTGTTGCTTTGTAGCTTATTTTCACTTAGGCCTGCTAAATGGATCTGGGAGAGTTAATGTAGCAGGTTCTCTGAAGGCTTTGAGAGTGGCGTACATTTCTCACCCTCTTTTTACCTGTTTATGTATCGGCAGTCAGTATCAAGGTTACGTTTTTTGTTTTTTGTTTTTTGTTTTTCTGAGATGAGGCATCTATGGAGATCTTTGTGTCAGTAGTTTCGGTGTCGGTAGAGACAAGACGCACTTGCCGGAAAGTTGAAAATGCTTCTAGGTTAGGTTTCAGGAACGAATTCTGCACCCCTCTGTATCTGGCCATGCTGACAGCACAGAGCGACGGCGCCGCGGCGTGTTAGCGTCAGGGCTTTACCTCTCCGGTGCTCGGCCTCTCCACCAGACCGTGTATTCTGACCAACTTGCTTTCGCCTTCTTTCCTAGGAAGTGTGTAGAGAGCTCTGGTGCCTCAGCAAAAGCAACCGCTGTGTCACTAACAGTATCCCAGCGGCGGAGGGGACCCTGTGCCAGACCGGCAGCATTGAGAAGGGGGTAAGTTGTCGGGGGAATCCCCCCTCAAGCACT
Source organism: Hiodon alosoides (assembly GCA_025775065.1). Taxonomy (NCBI): domain Eukaryota; kingdom Metazoa; phylum Chordata; class Actinopteri; order Hiodontiformes; family Hiodontidae; genus Hiodon; species Hiodon alosoides. The sequence continues at coordinate 10,028 of JAOYSI010037935.1, forward strand.
CTCTGAAATATAAACTGCCAGGGGGAGCGTTACCTGGAGAGCGTGCGTGCCAAAGTCTTACCTAGGGATCATTTAGAATTGGGAGCATATGATGAAAATTAACCACTTCGTGCTGCAGTGGGTTGCCTGGGGCTCGGGCCAAATCTTCCCGTTAATGGGTACAGGCCGACTACATGTGTTTTATGGTATTGAGTTTTTTTTTTTGTACAAAACTTGTTCATGGTAAGTAGAATCAGACGTTAATAACTGTTATAATTTATTCTCCTGATATAAAGCGTTATAGGTCCAATTTTATAAGTGGCACTAATAACTACTAATGCAGTCATTAATCTGTAACCACAGTAACAACTATGCGAGCTCAGACTTTCATTGATCCATGTGCGGTATAAATGGTCCTACTCACTGTATTACTTTCCCACTATCTTTTATTAAGTTGCGTTTTTCATTATAAATAATTGTAAGTGGATCTTACAGAACCATAATTAGTCAACTGAACAGGTTTTGCACCATTCTTTTGCATAAATAATTTTCTTGTATAGTAGCATAATGTTAAATGCACATTTTATTTATTCTGTTGAATTAGGTCCTTAGTTACATGTCCCTGGTATTTTTGGTAAATGTCAATTGTTATGGTTATGGTAAAGAAAAATGTTAAATGTGTTAATTGAACATCCTCATCTTGCCCTCCAAAAACCAAATTGCTCGTTTTGACTTATCCCACCTACAGTATCATCTAGTGACTGTGTAGTTTGACATCATCATGGGTAAGCCAGTATTAGCACGTGGTTTCACATCAGTCGAGAGGAAACGTCTAAATAAATAAATAAACAAATATATTTCTCTTCATGTAGGACGAGGAAAAAATAACTCAGGCCGCCACAGTCAGGACGGCGCTAAAGGCGTGGGCTGTTTCTGACTTTCATCGGACGCTCAAGGTCTCCCTGTACGCTGGATCTCTGACCGAGGTTTACGGATAGCTTCCTCGTTAGCGGTTATTTTCTGCCTATACGAGAACGCCGTTGCCAGGTTGGCATCTACCCTAGTGGGAAAAGGGCTCTGAAAGATTAGGAGTAGGCATGGCAGCCAGGCCAGCTGTAATCATTCAGAGTAATCCCATCGTGGTGGAGATGGGAATAATGAGCCCATTCCCCATAGTCACTCATGCGCAGTGGATTTCTGCAGACAATGCAGTTGGGTCATCAGTTCATGCTTCAGCCCGGCCAGGTTAGAGAGACAGTTTTAACAGAGATTACGCCCGCCATTGTCACCGCCAGTGCCATGTCTAAATGGGAAGAATGGAAGCGTTTCACGAGCTGTCACCCTTGATTACCGTTGGCTTGTTGGACCCATTCATGGCCCGGCCCGTGTTTGGGGTCCTTGACAATATTTGGACCTCAGGTTTAGCCTATAGAAGGTTTTTTGTTTCTGTTTTTGGCAAACTACTGCCTCCCTGGTTTGGGCCATATCAAAAGATTGTTGGTGTCAGACATTCGTTACCCAATACCCAATGGTCAGATAGTGTGTCTACACTGTGGCACAAATCAAATAAAAATTCCCATTAGCATTTGTGGTTGAAATTTCGAAGATGTTGCTATCACATGCTAACACAATATAAATGTATATCGAGTTCTTAAAATCTTAAATTCCAAAATTTCAAAAATTGAGTGCTGGGGATAGCAAGACCCTTTAATCAAGGCATGACAGTGGTAATTTGGCACGTAACTTCTTAAACTCATCTATCTTTAACTTTAATGGAAAGAATATGTTTAGTATATCTCTTGCTCTTCTATAGACTTGGATAAAAATATATCTAGTCATGGGGTAAATTCACAAAAATTTGTCCTGAGAGTTTTCCACCTTATTATATTTTAGGGCAAATATATATTTTTTAAAGTTAGGATGTTGAAAGTTGTATTGTGCAGAATTCTTTCTTTCTTTCCATAACAAGTTCCAGTTTCACAGATTCTGTTCATCCAGGTACACCGACAGGCTAAAATAGTTCTTTTCAGAGAGAATTTGACATTAGACTTCCTTTTCATGCGCAAATGTACTCATAGGCCATCCCTGGGTCCACAACTGAGGCCCATGAAGGGGAAACAGTTTCCGATAGGCCAGACAGGAGAGACTCAGGTGAAAAGTGAAACAAAGCAGGACTAAAACGTTTGAAGGGTCTCACCACTTGTGGTCAGATAGAGTAGCATCTGCTTGAACCGTCTCGTGCTACTCTCTCGTCTGTCACCAAGATTCTTTGGCTGTGACTCTTCGGCATAATTGTTGAGTGTTTCGGGTCGGTGGGGTATCGGTTGTGGCCCGTGGAAACCCTGACTGCGAGGCCGCGGAAGGCCCTTGTAGCAGGGCACAGCTCCGAATTGGTGAATAGAAAAGACAGGTTCTGCTTGGCCTGACTTTGTCAGCTCTCTTTAGATAAGACATTCCTCTTGGGCTATTTTGGGCCATCTGAAAAGCAGACTCTCTCTGTCTTACTCACTCCTCTCTCTCTGCTTAATCCTGATTATAAAGTAATTCGGTGTATTACCATGGCCTTATCAGCCCACTCTCTATCTTTGAGCATGATGGCAACTTAACCTCCTAACACATTTGTAGTGGAGAAACAACTTCTAATCCTGGCTCTGTATCTCCTGAGGACAGAAGGTTTTTAAATAAATTAAGATTACACAAAGTTTTAAGTCGATTTGTTACAAGTTACGTCTAGCTGAATTTCAGGTCAGCATTTCCCCTAGGCTTTGCAGCTAGTTTAGATGGAGAGAGCTTGGATGCACAATAAACTGTGGGGTAAGATATTGGCTTGTTATGCAGTTATAGCTACGGCTGAACTCTCGATTTTCCCCCAGAAATGCTGTGTACCAAACCATTTACAGAGGTTGTAGCTTGGTTCAGAGACTGAGCCAAAGTGACTGAGGTGTAAAACAAAAAAGTGTTGCCATACGGGGGATAAGGAACACTTAAAATCAGTTTATGTTTGGCTTCCGTACAACAGGCCACATCACATTATGAAAAGATCGGCAGTAGTTCCGCTAGATTTCACGGAGTTTAAGATGTTTTTAAGTGTATTTCGCACACATTAGCTGAGCAATATGTACCAGAGACAGATTATCGCCGTGTTTTGGACTTAAGCCTGTGACAAATCATAATGGGCACGATCAGAATCTCCATAACCCTGAACTGATCAAAGATAAACCCTAAGTAGGAAATCACAATGTCTAGACACAAATCAGATATATCCACGATAAAGCAATTTTTAAAAAATTGTTTCTAATACCAATACATGCTTAAACAAAACACCCTTAAAATACTACCTCTATATTTCTAATATCATTCCAAAATCTTCCAAACCATATCATCTGATGACAGATCTGTGTTTTTTGTGCAATGTGGGCTATGTTTCTAAATTTTGCTAAAGCCTATATTCATTCCAAATACTTTTTTTGAAAGTCTATTGTCTCTAGAGTAAAGCCGAAAGACGCTAAAGAATTTTTTTTTTTGTGGCCTGTGAACTAATACTGACGTATATGTGGCCCTAACTGATAATAGTATTGCAGGTTTCCACGTTTGCAATCAACAGATCAAGGGTTCACACCCCAGATGTACTGAGAGACGATGGATAATACTGTTATATGAGGGATTCTGTTTGTAGCTAACGCTGGCCATGGGACCAAGGTGCCCCCCCCCCCTCCATTCCGATGTCTAAACCGCCGCCCCTCCTTCCTTTCCCTCAGTGGTGTTACCAGGGGGAGTGCGTGCTGTTCGGGACGTGGCCCCAGAGCGTGGACGGCGGCTGGGGCCTCTGGTCCAGGTGGGGGGAGTGCAGCAGGACGTGCGGCGGCGGCGTCTCCTCCTCCGCCCGACACTGTGACAGCCCAGCGTAAGTAGCTAAAGTAAGCCGGAGCTAACTGACCCCCTCCGCCCAGGAGCGTTCCTCGGGTTTCACTGTTCGGCGCCTCCTACGTTCTGCGGCGCGTTTTCCGGGGGGCAGAGGGTACGGCACTTGGGCCGCGAAGACGGATCGACCCTTGGTCCAGAATGTTAAAATGCACCTGCCGCCAGAGTGGCGGACAAGCCTGTCAAAACGAGTTCACTTTTAGTGAAGATGCCAACCAAATGATGTGTAGGTAACATCACGGCAGGCCACATGTTTCGGCTCCTCCAATCCTGGCAGTGGAAGTTCCTGTTACAAAACGGCCGTCCGGACCGCATTGACTGAAGCAATGTGCTCACAACACACAGGGAGGGGCAGAGCGTAGCCAGAGCCAAGTGGGAAATAACCCTAGACCCACCGTCAACAGAGAAATTCTCAGTTTAAGCCTGGCCGGGAGAGCTTTGGCATTTCAGTATTACTGAACAGATTTGTCAGTCATTCGCTCGACGCCGTCAGGTCTCGCTCTGGCACGCCTGTACACGAGCTGGAAGTCTGGTGCATCCAGAGGACGAGAGCCGGCCACCGGTTCTTCTTAATCCTCGTTTGAGCGGGTATCAACGTTAGGTTTTAACAGACGAGGGCAGGTAAACAGAGCGTTGCAGTTCCTCTGTGTGTGTGTGTGTGTGTGTTTTTTAACTCTTCGTCTTCGTTCCTATAGACAAAAACAAGGCTGACTCGTTCTGAGACGTATCCAGGGTAGCGGCGAGGGCTCCTAATAGGGGGGCCGCTCGGCAGAGTTAGGGTTTCAGTCCCGGCGGTGGCGGAAACGTCTGTCTTCACACGCCGCCCTCAGACGGCAGAGAAAGTGTGGCCGACGTAATGCATAACACCTGTGAAAGACCGCGGGCCTCCAGTGCGTAGAGGAAACCCAGGCACTTCAGCCAAGCCAGCCCAGGGGGCCCCTTTCGCTCGCAGGGTTTAGGCTTCTGTGTCCCCGGGCTCCGTCCTCTTCCCTCGTGGGGCCAAACAGCTCACAGAAATGAATGAACGTCCACACCTACTTCTTACAATGAAAAACAGAGGTCCTGACAAAGGCCATTGATTAGCTCGGTTTGGAAATAAACGTTTCTGTCTTTTTGAAGGCATCTCTTCTGTGCGCAGACCCTTTTTATGTGTCATTCTTGATTTTTTCCCTGTCTCGTTTCCTGTCTTTTGTCCCTGACGTGGATGTGCGTGTTTACACAGTGTTTCCACACCTACTTCAGACCCGAATAGACATGCTGTTTGGGGAACCAGAAAACTGACAGGAACCCCTTGGCAAATTCTCTTTCTTCCTCTGCGCAGGGCACAAAGCCTTCAGTTTGCTGGTTTTTAATGAATGGTAGGCTTTTATGAATGATGTCATGTTTTTATTTTGAGGTGCGATTTGGCCCAAAATTTCAGAGCATTCAGACAGTACTCTGTCTTCTAGTGACCATCTTAGTGCTCGAAAAGTCATGTTCGGAGTAAACAACAATATTATAAAAATGATAATTATAGTATCACACGCTGACATAGCAGCTTCCTTTCTGCGGTTTTGGGAGGAAGAATATAAATAATATTTTTAAATGCCTTAACTCCATGCAAACCCGTAGTCGCTGTTGGCTTTTTAAAAGAATTGGATCATTGTTACGCAAGTCTGTTGTTAATGCTGAGAAAAAGGTTAGTGTCATTTGGGGATTACCTCTTGTTTTTTATAGGCTCTGCAGTATGACAGGTGCTTGACACCTCCCCAGGAACGTAGCCCTTTCCCCGTTAAAGAAACGGAGCAGAGCCGATTAGAATCTGCGCAGTGGGTCTTTGGCAGACGCCCGCCACATCTCACGTCTCACGGGAGCGCTGGGACATTGGGGTTAAAGGAGCTGGGAGACGAGCTTGGGAAGGTGGCTTTTCCCGCCTCGCTGGGTCGCCGGGCGGGAACAGGAGATGAGGAGATTCACTGCAGACATTGGGAATCGGTCGTCTCTGTTTTTATCCGACTCGGAGTAAGGTGCAGTGGCTGTTGCTTTTAAATGCCCCTTTTCATCTTTTTTTTTTTCTTTTCTCCTAATTTGTTTCAGACCCTCTGGTGGAGGAAAGTACTGTCTCGGCGAGAGGAAGCGGTACAGGTCATGTAACACAGATGTGAGTGGAAACGGCGTACCCCCCCCTCCCCCACTCTCTCTCTCCCTCTCTCTCTCTCTCTCTCCTTCCATCTTACTGGCTGGGCTGGGGCAGGTAAGATAGCATCCATCCAGCTATGACATAAGCCCTCCTCAGGATAAAGGAGAGGTCCACTTGCAGTGTCGTCGTGTATCAGATACCAGATGCTTGTTTCCAATGGTGTCTCGTGCCCCTAAATCCCCGGTGGGGAGGTTCTTCAGACATCGGTGCTACTGGGTTTCGGTTCTTGCTGCCGGTTTTCTGGTGATTCAGGTCAGACAGCATCAGCGTGTTTACAGAACTGTCCTTGGAACTGTCTGGGAAACTGGGTTTGGGCCAGAGCGGAAGAGTTTCGGCAGCCGTCCAATGAGAGGTGGACAGAGACAGGGAGAGCAGAGGACAGGTTCAGCAGTCGTCCAATGAGAAGTGGACCGAGACAGGGAGAGCAGAGGACAGGTTCAGCAGTCGTCCAATGAGAAGTGAACTGAGACAGGGAGAGTAGAGGACAGGTTCAGCAGTCGTCCAATGAGAAGTGGACTGAGACAGGGAGAGTAGAGGACAGGTTCAGCAGTCGTCCAATGAGAAGTGGACCGAGAAAGAGAGAGTACTCTTATTTTATTTTTATTTTTTGGAGTGACTTTGCCCCCCCCAAACTGGGTAATCTGTAAATTGTCATGGATTGTTTGCATTGTGGTGCTAATTTGTTAAGATACTGTTTAATGCAGACACAGTTGCATGGCAAAGAGGTTTCAATATTAGATATTTTGGATTGAGCGCAATCACTTTTGCATATAATGAATCTAACATCTCTAGTGGATGGATACAGCTGTGCTTTGTATACTACAAGGAGCCATTTTTTATTAGGCTACTTAAAACATTTACTTTCTAAATTTGCTGGGGGACAAATATTTTTTTGTGAGGCTGGAAGTTGGCGTTTCCCTCCCGAGTGTTTCTAGGTGGCCTGTTTTCCTAAAGGTGAGTTCTGAGACAGTGAAGAGACTGTAGCTTTTTCATAAAAAGAATCTTTAGCCAGCTTAAAGAACATTTATTTTGGAAAACAAACATTGTTCCAAACCACTCGTTTAATTACTCTCAAAGTTAAGCGTCCAACATAAACGTGTCGCGTTGGGCCATGGTCCTGTGGCGATGTTCGAGGGAACGTGACCTCAGGGAAACCGATGCAGAGTGGAGAATATGCTGCCCTGAGATTAATGCGGATGCAATAGTACCTTCGATCGCGAAAATGTCACTCCTGTGCAGCAAACGATGACGCCTCAAGTCGTTTAGGATATATCCTTCAACAACTGTCGTTTCAT
>JAOYSI010037935.1:17501-28999 GCA_025775065.1 Hiodon alosoides
TCATCATTATTATGAATGGTGTAGGTTGTATTTAAAAGAGGCTGAGCATGTCTGGCATGGAAGAGGTACAAAATCTTTATGATTTATTTTTAAAGGAATGTAAAATAAGTTTTCCAACATTTACAGATATGGCCTTACATATTATTACCCCAGGAGTATATTTCCGAAACACGGCGTGTTTAGACTTAGATTTCAGCCTTAAGAATGTTGTCTGAAAGCGGCAATATTAATGTAAGCCTTAAACAAAATGGAAGCCGTCTCATAAGCTTTGTATATATGCTAGTATGTCTGAACCAACAAAAGGCTTCTCTATATTAATGGTGTGTAACTAATTGGAGTAAAACCAAGAGGAACACACTTCTCATTTTGTTTTACGCAGTGTAAAAATCCATACTTACCCTGCGTTAACCTTCTGCGAGGCATGTTTTGTGATCCATTACAGTCGCCATGTAAATGTATGTGTTATTACATGATTTTTTAAACTGAAAAAATTTGACTTTTAGTATTAATAATTCTGGAAATGAAAACCTAGTTTGTCTAGTGATGAGCGTTGCTCGACGTGATTACATTACTTTGGGTTCTTCAAGAATGTCCGAAATGTGTGCTCAGACCAGACTTAAAAAACATCTGAAAATGAAACTAGCTGAATTTAAGTTGTTTCCAAAACATAAAACCTTTCCTATGTGTTAGACGTGCATATGAATTAAATGAATTTAGCTGTGATTAGATGCTGGGCACTTTAATGAACTGGAGTGAGCTAAACTTTTTAAATGGAAAACAGGCATTGTCCACACAGACCCCTGTCTTCCTAGCCAAAATCAAATCTGAGTGAAAACAGTGCCGTTTTAATTGGGACAGTTTGCACCAAGCTGGGGTTGTATCTGCATAGAAAATCAACATGAAACTCCCCACAAAGAAACTCCCCACAAACCAACACATTCTTTTCTCAGTGGCCTGCTAGCATTAGCCACTCTCTGCACTGCACTATTTCTGTGTCCTTGGGATTTTTATTTTTTATTTTTATTTTTTTAGGATCCTTGAGCCGAGGACAAATCAGATTTTATTTTGCTCGACTCTTTACTCGACCAATTTAATTGGCTTAAATATTGCCTTCTTTGGGGTTCTCACAGGCCTGTCCAATAGGATCGCGTGATTTCCGGGAAAAGCAGTGCGCGGACTTTGACAGCCTGCCGTTCCGTGGGAAGTACTACAACTGGAAACCATACACTGGAGGTGAGGTCCGAACAGCAGATCGTGCGGACACGAAGCCGGCGCACCCTTTCCTCTCCCCGCGCGTGCGCACCATGCCCACCCTCTATTTGTGTAGGAGCTTCCACGTAGAGTCGGCTCTGCAAAGTCTAAACCCTTACTTTCCCCCCAAATAGAAAAGAAGAGTACACATGCTGACCTTTGGGGTGTACTCTGCCTGTGGGCGAGCCTCTCTGGTGCCCTGTACATTATTCAGATTCCAGGGCCCAATGTGCTGGAAGGTCCTTTGGTCCTGCTATGCGTCCTCTGAGCGTTTGGCCTATGGTCCGACGCTGCAGAAAAGGCTCTGTCCTCCGGTGTGAGAGGGCTGGGCTTCGTAAGGTTTACTGCCACTTCCAGGGCTGTCCTAACCTCTGATCTCTAATGTCTTCCACATGTGGCTTGCCCTGCGCCCAGTGAGGTCATGCACCATGCCGTTTAAGGGGATTTCTGTACTGTATTTGAGGCGATTCCCTCCGTTTAAACGGGGCTGAGCTGGGTAGTAATGAGCCTATTCATAAGTATGGGTGTACTCTTCTGAAAACTAAGACTTTCATGCTAAGCTTCACTCAGGCAGAACGAATTACCAGCAGGAGGATGGCCCTGTTTTAGTACCTTCTGGGCGCAGGGTTACGCGTAGCTTAACTGTTGTAAGAGACATTTAATGTCCCGGGGGTATTAAGTGTGCATAGCCCATATGACTTTTGTCTGTGAGACTGATTAGTCAGATTTTTTTCATTGTGTCACAGTGTTGTTTCATTTTTTATCATGTCACAGTCAGTGTTGTTTTTATTTGTTTTACTCCAGGTGGTGTAAAGCCTTGTGCCTTGAACTGCCTTGCGGAGGGTTACAACTTTTACACGGAGCGCTCACCGGCCGTCATCGACGGCACACGCTGCCAGGCTGACTCCCTGGACATCTGCATCAACGGCGAGTGCAAGGTGGGACCGAGGGACGGCTCCTCGCATGCGTGCTTTGCCTAAACGTAACACAACCTCATGTTCACGTCTTTGTATGTTCATGTGCCATCCGGCATTGCTTCCAGATAACTAAATATTTCATTTTCTCATATGAAAAGTAATGAATGGCGGGCAGACGGCTCTACAGTATATTTAAAATGCTATCGTGTATAGGCCTTGCATCCGGCCACAAAAAATTTTTAAAAAGGAATGAAAAAATAAATGCCAATTTCCATGCAGAACTGCAAATTTCGGCTGTGTATACAAAGCACATCTACTACATTTCGACATGAACGCCTCCGCTCATTGTCTTTGGCCCAGTCTGTGCTTGAGGGAACTGCGCTGAAGGTTCATCGTGCAAAGGAAAATCGTCTAGCAAATGCTAACTGCTGGTGCGCAGACAAGCATCAGAGTGCTGGAAGTGGCAGGGTCCACAGAGGAGAATACGTTTGCATTGATCGCATGATTTCCGGGGCATGATGGGAAGATCCCTCCCCGAAACCCTATCAGAGCTCCCACAGTTCCTGCTGTAGTTGTTTCTGAGTTTTGGCCAGGAAACGCACTGGCCAGATTTATGGGAAAATTGCATTTAAACACAATGTTTGTTTGTTTAACATCAGCCATGAAATAATAAGTAGGAAATAACATTTAATGCTAAGTAGGGAAACAAACAAAGCTGAAGACGCAGTACTTGAACAGCTCTGACCTGAGACCGCTTATATTTATTTATATGTGTGTGAGTGTGTGTGTTTTCTGTGAAGATAACGGAGATAATAAAGAGAATGCAGCTACCCGCCATGCCACTAATGAGCACGAGAGCTCGTGTATTTCACTATGTGCGTTCACGCCGGTGACGTTGCTCCTGCTTTGCTCGGAAAAGATCCTGCAGGAGTGGAGCACTATAGCACCTTGCTGGTACAGCTCCTGTGCGGCCCTCTGTGAGAACTGTCCAATCTCCGCGACCTTCTCATTCAGGTGCACACACACTCACACCCTGCAGAAAACCCCAACCGGTCTAGCCTTCTGCTGTTTGTTTGGCCCCTGAACGGCTCTCGGTGGGTTAAGGCCACTGAGGAGGAGCGTCGTCCCCTCCATAAGCTGTTCTCTCTGAGAGCACTAGGAGCGCTATTACATGGTAAGAATCAGCTTAGCAAGCTGCCGAGATCACTGGCCACTCCAGGAGAAGGCCGGCCACTTCTTGGGCGATGTTCCAGGGAGCGTCTGGGCGGCTCCTCACATGATCACTGTGTTCTATCAAAGCGCCCTGGATTTGAGTCTGAATTGCCGGTTGAGAGCGGTCTCTGGGGCCGGTCGCGGCATTGCCCAGTAAAAGATGAGAGCAATTACCTGTGGGTTTGTGCAGAATAAGTGGTCCCACTCTGCTCATATTGAGCCATTCGGCTGTCCTCACGACAGATCGGGTACACTCACCCATTACTTATGGTTGATATTTCATATTTGAAAGGGAACGTTGGGTTATTATCATAACCGTGGTTCCTTGAGACAGAAATATTAACCATCACCCTTCGTGGTCGCTGCGGTGTCACAGTGTGCTCAGAAGGAAAAAATAGACAGAACTGTCATTACCGCTAGATTTTATAAGATTGTGGTCACATGACACCAAGTGCTCTCACGTAATTTGGAATACTGCTCAGAATTCTGGGTTCTTAAAGGGAATTAACCCTTTAATGATGGTTAATATTTCTATTTCAGGGAACCACTAATATGATAATAACCCAAGGTTTTACTAACAGTGTCTGACCAGAAACCGAACAAGACTTTATTATTTATTTTTGATGGTGCCTTTCATTTGTTAAAATAGGCTTTCTAGGCTTACTGAAATACAAACATGAGGTAAAATTTGAAGTCTGTCTGGTTAGTTTCATTTTAAAATCGATCTACATGTGTAGATGTGTGTGTGTGTGTGTGTGTGTTTGTGCACGCGCAGTCAAGTTGTTACTCTGATCCATAATAAGGCTAATAATTTGCTCAGTGCATTTATTATGGTGGAATATGTGAAGTTAACAGTATGAGTTAACCATGTTAAGTGTAGTGTAGTGTGTTAGCGCACCGTAATGAATCTATGACGCTAACCTCACTTTGCAAACTCATTTGCCTCATCAGCACGTGGGCTGCGACAACATCCTGGGCTCGGACGCCAAGGAAGACCGCTGCCGGGTGTGCGGGGGGGGCGGGAGTGCCTGTGAGGCCACCGAGGGCCTCTTCAACGACTCCCTCCCCAGAGGAGGTACGTGCAGCGCCGGCCCGTCCCAGCGGAGGAACCGTCTTCTCGCTGAGTTACATCCTCAAGCGTAGCTGATTGGAACCGAGGTATCAAGTGGAAGAAGTGCAAGTGGCCATGAACAGGGCATGTCCGCTGAGAAACTAAATCATGGTTTCAAAAGTGATCTCCTCACCCCAGTCGGTTGGGTCGTCTTTGCTGGCCGGCCAACTTTGACAAATTTTTAATGACCCCCCACCCCCCTGCGAATGATATATCCCTTATCTTGGGTGGGGGGTGAGGGGGTTGAGGGGGGGAGCAAGGTGAACACTCGATAACTTATGGTCTTTTTGGCAAATGGGTCTTTCTGGCGTGCCAAAACAACGCTCTGGCCAAGCACTTAATTTTTCATGGGAATGCTTGTTTTTCCCTGTCACCCAGTGATAAAGTGTGTCTTTTTGGGTTGAGATACATGCAGTCAAAACACCAATGGCAAGATGATAGAAGCATCAGTGGCATCGTTTTCCTGAAGAAAAATCCCTGAAAGGTCAGTTTTTATTAAAAAAGGACCACAAAGGGAGGGAAAAACGTTTTTTATTTCCTTTTTTTAATTTGGTGATATATTGCTTTAAAAAAAGGACAGATCTTGTCCTCTGGTGCCTAAACTCCCATCCCATGGACGGTTCCCCCCACGAGGCACCGGTATTAGAAGGAAAAATGGAATTGTCAAGGTTGATACTAACATTTTGAAGTCGATGACGATGATGATGGTGATGACGATGATGAATGATAATCGTTTCCTCCGGATCTCGTGCCGTACCCAGAGTAGGAACGTGGCGGCTACATGTTTTTGCCCTCGCGGGAGGGCGAGTTGTATCCCTTCTGCTGCACTTGCGGTTTTTGTGGCGCGCCCGTGGCTGCAGACCCTTTTCTCACTCTCTTCAAGGCTACATGGAGGTCGTGCAGATTCCACGGGGCTCTGTCCACATCGAAATCAAAGAAGTGGCCGTGTCGAAGAACTACATTGGTGAGTGAGCTCGTATCGGACCAGATACCTGCAGTATCCCATAACCCGATCGTAACCCTATAAATACTGTTTAGCAGTACCTATTGAAACATTGGGAACTCGCTTACTGGCCAGACACGATAAAACCGTGTTATGAACACGGACGCATTGTCTATCGAGTTTTCAGTTTGACCCTTTCGATTAAATGAGCATGTAACATGTTGTCCCAAAACCGATGAAAATTGCTAGGACAAAGTGCACAGGCACGCGTGATCATCAGCGCCATCTGACGAATGTCCCGCGCCTCGCCAGTGTGTCTCCTGCTCCTCTCCTGCGCGGAGTGCTTTAGTGCGACCAGTAGTAACCAGATGGAATCTCCGCGTGTAGTTCTGTGCTGCTTTGTGCAGCTGAGCGGCAGAGGGCACAGAGCGTTGTCATCACGTACCACCAAGCTGCAGCGTTGGCTCGCTTGCAGACATAAATCTGCATTATGGTGACAGCCATTGATTTTAGTGCACAAGATAAAGGAGGTTGGCCATTTTTCGAAATTAGAGGTAAACCAAAAGCATTTGCAGTCTGGGAGTCTGTAGCAATTAAAGTAATCTGATAGACACACTCATTTAGCTTGCGTATAACGAAAACAGAAATATTGGTATGTTCAGTTTGAGTGAGCAGTAACATATTTTATTGTTGGACAGTTTTTGTTTGTGCTTCTTAAAAAATGACAAATTCTTAATTTATATAATTGGGATAGCAGATTAATATCTTCAGATATGAAACTTCCAGTTGACCACATCGTCAGTCAGAGGAAATTAGGAAAGAAACTTGATTCCCAACCGTCTCTTCGAAATCTCATGCATAACAATGAGTCCTTTTGGTATATATTATTATATTTATGTTAAACTAGCGAAGATGAACAACCCTCCAGCACATTTTAGTATTTCTGTTACAAATTTCTTCTCCATGTGTTTTGGAGCATTTAGAAATGTTCCTTCCTGTTTTCGATCTAGAAGCCCGGATGAATCAACGTAATAACTACAATCCCTATTAATATTTGTAAAACGTCGCTAGTATTTCAATATGTTTGTTTTGCAAATAAAGTAAAGTGTGCACAAAGCTGGCTATTGTTACTAGAAGTTGTGCTGCGTGTTCACGCTGAACTGCGTAGCCGCGCTGCATACTACCTGTTAAAAACTGCAGAGGGGAAGGAGCACCAAAGCGTAAATGGTAACAGAAAATGAAACCGATGAGTCATGCTCACCGCCCCGCGATAATGCAGATTAAATCCAACTCCTAATGATAACCTTGGAGGGGAATTAGGAACAGAATTGTTGGATCATTTTCTGATTTGTAGTTTGGCCCCCGTCTCAGCGGTGAGAAAGTGGATGCTTGGAGATGTGTTGTGGTTAGAGACGGGGCTTTTGTTTTGACGACGGCGGAGGGTGAACGTCAGGATTGCACCTGAGGAGGTTGTTCCGAAAGGTGCCGCTCGGGGGGGGGGCGCCGTAGCGGCGAAGAAAGTGGCCGATGACATCAGGGAGCTGGAGGACAATGATGAATGAAGGGCGATGACTTAACCACAACATCTGCCTCACCTGTTGCCTGGCAGCAGCCCCTGCCAGAGTTTGCCATCTCCTCAGGTCTTAAGCGTATTCCAATCTGTCACTTCCAGCCCTGAAGTCTGAAGGAGATGACTACTACATCAATGGTGCCTGGACTATTGACTGGCCCAGGAAGTTCGACATTGCCGGGACTGCCTTCCACTACAAGAGGCCCTCAGATGAACCCGAGTCACTGGAAGCCTTGGGGGCCACCAGCGAAAACCTGGTTGTTATGGTAGATAAGGCCTTGGTCTGCTCTCTCCCTGTTGTGTGACTGCCTCTCCAACTTACGCATAATCTTGCCCTGTGGTACCGTTAGACCGAAAAGTTATACATGTTGTGAATCAAACACATAATTTACCGAAGAAGCGTTCTGTAATAGCCAACAAGAGTGTTCGTATGTAGAATTACTACAAAAAAGTATAAATCTAGAAAAGGGATAGCATAAGGTGCAAAATCATGGAAGTTTGTGGATTCTCATTGCCGTCATAATGGTTGTTTTAACTTTTTGTTTTTAATTTCCATGGTAACAGTGTGGAACGCTGTGCGAAATGATATGATGGAAGTGATAGCTATTAGATGTCTCTCAAGACCCGCACAAACAGGTTCTGTCTGTGATTTGAATATTCTAAAACTTTACAAAAAACATGTAACATTTTCCACTAAACGGCTATCCTTACATTTGTATATATTTATTTGCATCCAAAGCAACGAATAGGGCCACCAAGCAAGCCGATGGTGCGAATGACTTTGGATACGCCCATCATGCATAGTTGTCGACTGTGCTGAGAATATGCAGCCAGTAACCTGGGACCTGTTTGTAAATAGGCCAAATGTAATTAGCCGTATTATACAATGGCAAGTTCCTTCACCTATTTCAAACAAAATTCTGACACCACAGTTCAACCAGTGGGTTAAAACCAGTGGGCAGAAATGGCTCCTTAAGAAATACTGGATATTAGCCCGTTCTGCTTTTGACATGAATTAGGTCGCAAATCACCACAGATTATTTGAAATGGAAACATCGTGGCGATGTCTTTTATATATGAGGAGGGGAACAGCAGGAATCTGTTTTGAATGCGCACTGCACACTGTTTTGATGTCCCCTCTCTGTTCAAGTAAACCAAATGTCTGTTTGCAAACCTTACATGACCTCCACACGGTGCTTTAAAATCTGAGTTTTATTTGTTTAAACCCATGTCTGGGCAAATTTAAACACACACACGCACAGTTGCACACACCGTGTGTGTGTGTGTGTGTGTGTGTGTGTGCATGCGCCTCGTGCCTCTGCCTCTTCAATGGTCCCCTAGACCACAGTGGCATGCGACTGTACTCAAAGGCTGAAAATACCAGAGCTCACAGCATGACCCAAATAGACGAGACAGAGGGCCAATCCACTGTATTCCATTTCCTCATTGCCCAAAGAGCTGCACTCGATGCCCACGATCCTCCTCTGTGTCCCATACACAAATATAAGCACATCCCGACCGCCGCCCGCTCACTAAAAATACAGCCCAGCGCAATAGCTGTGGCATGGGGCAGCATGGTTTGTGTGGTGGATAGTGTTGGATCAAACTTCCTCTTCCGCCCTCTTTCAACAGGTCCTTTTACAGGAGCAAAATCTGGGCATCAGCTACAAGTTCAATGTGCCAATCATGCGAACGGGTAGTGGGGACAACGAGGTGGGATTCTCGTGGCACCACCTACCCTGGTCTGAATGTTCAGCCACCTGCGCAGGAGGTAAGAGTCGTCTACTTTTAGAGGAGCCAAGATATCAAGACCGTGTCTTAAATAGAACTTTGTTCCTAGATATCCTGCAGGCGTGCTAAATCGCACGTCTAGTCTTATCGGTCATTATGCATTGAAATGCATTGAAACCCCCCCCCAAAAACTATGACTTTTTAGCCTAACTGTCTAGTCACTAACAAAAGTCACTAACTGACTTCTGTAGCCGAATATTTGCTCGCATGGTTGTGCAATTCTGGAGCACAAAAAAAAACACACACATACAAAAACATTCTTGTGGTGTTGGTGGTATGGATCATCGCATGAAGTAAACTGGCACCAGAAAAGGAAGGCGGGAGGTGACCCGGACGCAGGTATTTGACTTGAAAGCATTTCAGCCATCTTTTCAGACTTGAGGAGCAGAACATGTATTTTCCCTATTTCGGCCAGTGGTACGGTTATTGTATAATTTGTATGAGCGCAGCCCTGAGCATTTCTGTCGGTTTACCAGTACAACTGTTTTACAGATGGAAGATATCCCAAAGCCAGCATCCCATATAATTAAACTTCCTAACTCCACAACCACAGTCAAATGTGGCCAGTCACAAAAATGACTATAACCCATTTTGTTTGCCCAAAAAATGTGGGCTTCCTATAAAACAATTAAGAGTGTTCCCTGCAAGTTTCATGCATGGCCGTCTGAAAGCATCTTAGGAATTTGCAAGTTTTTAAAATGGAAACATCAGTGGATGGACCGAGGGACTTTTTGTCACTGGACCTCTGGGGAAGTCCAGGCCTCCGTTAAAACCTGCTCGGGCCTGAGCTGTGGATATTCCTTTGCCACTAAATTCACCTTTATAAACCTGCGTGAACCTTCTCTAACCCAGGAGCAAGCCGCTCCAATTAATCCTAATTTGTGAAATCCTACGTGATGGGATGTGATGTGATTTCTTTCTGTCTTTGGGTCCTTAGCTCTCTCTCCTGAAAAATACTTCCTCAAAGGAAAGTGGGTAGAGCAGGTAGTCTGGCTCGGTTGGACCTCATATAAACCCCTGAATCCACACGGCTCGAGGGCTGCACCCTAAAATACGCATCAGCCACCTTTAAAAAACATCTAGTCAAGCAATACCCCTTGATTCCTTCAGCTAACTTTCGTTCCTTTCCCGAACCACACAACGCCATGCTTACAACAAGCCAAAGACTACCCTGGAGGCATGAGGCTTGGGGGCCGCCCACACAAGGGGTGAGGAAAAATTGGGGAGGAAACAAATTCTACACAGAAAGACCACAGCCCGGATAGGACCCCCGGGGGCAGATGTGAGGCAACAACACAAAACCACCTCTCCCCCGCTGTTGCCCCGCTTACACTACACAGACTAGAAATCCTTACGAATCCTGCTACCATAAAGGGGGGAGGGTGAGGCAGTAGTATGATTGGTCTCCTCCGATCCAATCGCCTTCGAGCCACAAACTGCAGGCTACAGGGAGGATCAGCCGATTGGAGGAGAGGAACATCCCTCTGGAATATCCTTCTTTCTGGCAGGCCAGTGTTGAAAGTTCCACGGGCACCAACAGTGACAGGAACTGTGCTGTACAATACCATGTGCCACAAAGTTAGGTCTTATGCATGTTGGTAATAAACATTCTGTGGTTGTGTGCCGCTGTAAAAGTTCTCATCTAAACCACCACGCCATCTTGGGGTCTGCGCTTCTTCTTTCTCGGTTTCGACAAGCAGGGACAGAAAGAAACAGAGTCCTCAGGTACAGCCAACACACAGATAAAGCCATTAACAACTCACGCAAATAGGCTACTCAATAATCCCCCAGACATGGAAGGCATCGTGGGAGTAGTATCTCCTGTTGCAATTTCAGTTTCAACGTCCTCATTATTATTTTACAGTCATTTTAAAAGCAATTCGGATAAACAGTGGGTCCCAATTAGCCTAGCACTCAAGGGAACATGACCCCCTAAAATGTTGTGTTCATCGGACTCTTCAAACAACCTTTCATTTTATTTAATTTTTTTACATCTGGAGTCTGAGCCCAGAGTCTGCCTTCTTTATAGAAGAATTAGCTTTTAGCCCCAGTGTGCGCTTGGATGTTTTGACCCAGTTTCTTTTGTACATAAACGCCATGATTTTCGTCTCATACTCGCAAACCGCAAATGCTTCATTACAACAGTTTGTATAACATGGCAAACTTTCAGGCCCTGAAGTGTGCCAGGGTGAATCTAAGGCCTTAGATCATTTGTGTCCTGATAATACCGATTCTGTGACAACTGTAAGGGCTACAAAATGGATAACATGCCTAACCAACCAAAATCAGCTTTTCTTTCTTTCTTTTGAGATTGGAGACAGCACTTTCATAGGTTTACTGTACCATTAAACCAAAAAGTTATGTGAAAAAAGAAAAACAAGAAGTTTGAGTTTACGCAAACAGGAACGAACCGAGCTTCCAGCCACCACGTTGCGTTCCATCCTGCTCCAACACTCAGACTTGAGACGGAAAACTCAAAGAGTCGTCCTCTTTCTCCCTGAAAGGTTCCCAGAAGCAAGAGGTGGTGTGCAAAAGGTTAGACGACAACTCAGTGGTGCAAAACAGCTACTGCGACCCCGACAGCAAACCCCCGGAGAAACAGAGGCCGTGCAACTCGGAGCCCTGCATCTACATATGGTGGCCTACTAACTGCGACAAACAAAAACAGTTTAACCGTTACAAATTACCCTGCTGGTTTACAAT